>OMLF01026604.1:0-13083 GCA_900302615.1 Holocentrus rufus | reverse complement strand
TATATGAGATGTGCTGTGAGTGGTGGAAAGTTCAACAGCTGCTGTAGTGACAGGCGCCCTGTGTGGATCTCTGCCTCCATCATGAGTATTATGTTTAATATATTTTATGATAAATTCTTTTAAACAAAAGCCACTTTTACACTGTGACCTGGAAAAACACATGACTGAGAATGGCAATGTCATTAAATTCTTTAGATTTCCAGCCTCAGTTCAATCTGATGTTCTCGTGTTGGATGAGTCTGGAGCTGTTAACATGCTACAGCCACAACTTTGTATGTTTGTCATCATGTCTGACTGCAGTAATGAGGCTAATAACTATGAGCAGGGGGTGGCAACTTAACCAACTCAATAAACTGTACTCCCAATAAAAGGAAACACTTCATTTACTCATACATCAATTATTTATTTCTTTTTATTATAGGCCTAAATATTTGCATGTTATGCCTTTTAGTCAAAAGAAAGTTTGCTGATTGTTACTAATTTGAGAAATGTCTAAATTAGTTAGGACTATTTTCAAAGCATTGAAGATAAGTGTAGCTGAGGTTTTCTAAAATATAGTTGCAGATATTTATAATTTAGTGTTTTATTGATACCAAGGAGTAGAATAACTACTCATAACCAGAAGTAGCGAACTACATGTAATTAAACTTGCAGTTTTGGTACACTTTGCAGTAACTTGCTGGTAGTTAAACTACATTCATCTTTGCATAGTGATTCAAGTAGTTAAATTACTTTTTTTTTTTGCCATTTTTTGTGTAGCTCATTACTGAAACTACAGATAATTTTGGGGCATTTAAGTAAAGGAATGAGTTTCTTTGACAAGCCCAGCCAATTTTTTCTTTCATCCTGACCACTGTGAAGGCATTCCCAAGGCCTGCCCGAGCAATGCATTCATCAGCCAACAGCAACCACAGACTTGACCTCGGTGTGTAGAGCAAAAGAGCTCAGTGCTCACACAGCGACAGCATTCTATTTCAGAAGTGAACAAGTGGGCAGTTTTTGCAATAAACTCAATTGAGTGGCATTTTTTCATGGCATGTGACCTTTTTGTATTATTCAATTTTGTTATAATTTCGCATCACATGCACATTGTCATTTTGATCATTTTTTTATGAAGTAGCTTGAACTAGTTTTTCTACGTAAGTTTAGTGAACCAAACTAGATTTCTCCTTAGGGTAGCTTCGTTGTAGTTCAACTTCTTCCAGTGTGAAGTAATTGGAAGCTCACAAAGCTACACTTTCAAAGTAGCTTCCCCAACACTGTCCATGAGAGCATCTGGTCTATGGAACAACCTACAAACAAAGCGAACCGTTGGCTTGAGGCAAACAAGTTCCAATATTTTTTGTAATTCTTTTAAAATCTATGTTATATTTGTAGTGGATTGTGTTGTTTCTATTTTGTTCATGATGGTTGGTCTTATCGGTGTTAACAGTCTCCTGCCCAGAGACTTATTAGCTTTGTAGCTGGAATCTGGTGCAATTTAATGTGGTACATGGTCTCTTCCAAATGCAATAAATAAATAACTAAATAAATAGATAAATAAGTAAATACAAACACATGATTTGATCACTAACCCCATGCCCAACTTTCCTCATTGCTAGCTCAGATCATTTTGCAGTTGGTCTGTTATTCTTCTTTACCAGTGGTGGGCGTTATGCACTTGTGAGAAATAATTTCACTTTCTCCAGTGGCAATTAGTATGGTCAATTTGGATTTCAGTTTCAGTGAACTGTGAAAAAACTAAATCCTACCTCCAAGAACCAAGTTGTTTGTTGTCATCTCTCACACTAAGATATCTTAGTTGATAATTCTCTCAAGGTGGAAATATTTCCACTACTTTGATTACATTGAACAAAAGGGAGACATGCGCATTGAACATCAGTGCTATTTGGTTCTGATGATCATTCACAGGAAAGACAACTGAGCTGTCCCAATATTAAAGGGAAGCGGATGCAACCGTGAATTTCATGGGTGTAACAGATATTAATTACTGCCTCTAAGGGGATTGATAAGTAATAATATTGGTTTTGAAATAGATTTCCTTCTTGAGTAGCAAGCCCAACACTGCTTTCCTACACAAACCTTTAGTTCTTCAGGCAGCAGTTTGCTATCTAACACCACATGGGCATTAGATATATAATGCACTGTGTAGAAGCTACTCTGGCACATCAAACTGAATTGATTTGTTTTACTGGGGGTGGAAAATCGCTGTCACCCCTCACGCTGACAACATGGTGTGAACAAGCGTGGCCTGAACGGTGGTACTTTACCAAAGAATGCCAAAGTCCGCAGACAGTGGTGATCTCTGGTAGATTCCTTACATGCTTCATAGCACGCAAACAATCGGGAGGGCACAGACCTCGCAGACTCTGCAGCCGGGGGTTTGATACAAATAATATGGAGATGTCTGTTTTATAAATGAACTCACCACTAAAGCACTGTAGATAATTGCACAGAAAATGTGCAGGCCTGTAATCATTGCAGAGATGTGACCCCAAAGTTACATAACCCTAGATAACATGATTATGTTTCCATGTGAACACTGCTGTGCCTGCAACATGTTTTTGCATCATAAGGCCTGTGCAATTTTCTGTAATGACCCAGCGAGGTCCAGAGGATACAACAAGGCATTTTACTGCAATCATTTTGCTCTCAAAACTTATTATTCTCTGAATACTCCAGTGGTGAAATGATGATAAAATGATCAAACTAGGCCTTGTTTAGCTGCATAAACAGAACATCGCTGAATCCTCTCTTTTCACTGAAGATCTAACATCAGATACACACAACCAAGCTCAATCTCTCTCTTTCTCTCTCTCTTTCTCCCTCTCTGTCACCCCCCCACCCTCTCTCTGTCTCAGTCTCTCTCAGTATGAGTAGGTGTATGTCTACATCGTCATGGAACAAAAGCGACTCCATTAGAGATCTGGGAGTGCAGGGAAAACTTGGCACCGGCACAGCTTTAGACATAACATTGATGTACTTTGGACTAAGTCAACTTCTGGGAGGTAAACATGTCGCTGAACTCATTCATGACTTCCAGTTGGCCACGGTCCTTAAGTTTTCATGCCTTTCTACAGTGTTAGCCATGGCCTAAACAGCTGGAAACTTAATTTATATGTCCTAAAAATACAGCAATCTTTTAATTTTCTAAATAAGCCATTTCACCCACAATTAGCCTCGGGTCTAGCATGCTGCACAGCCATTAATAGTTTCTCAAACAAAAACAATCATGTTTAATCTGTCAGTGTTTTGTTAAATAAAAGATAACACAGAACCATAATCCCCTCTAGTCAGTGTCCACTTAAGCAAAACTGTATGCAGCCTGCATCTGCCACTCCATTAGAGCACAGGGACTGAATATGAGTGAGTGGATAACAGCCCTTTCAGTCATACCAGTGATGCCACTGTGATGTTTCATAGCTTGTAATTTCTATAGACATTTATGCTATTCTATGCCATCATAATCCTCTCTCCTATATTGTCTTGTCTCTTTCCATTAATAGCTATATGTAAATCAGTTCAAAAGTGGTGGACTGTTCATACTACTTTGAAATAAATAAATAATATGCCCTATTTATGAGACTGTCAGATGATCAGTCAAATCCTGAAACAACTTATTGGAATGAGGAAAACCTCATTCCTGGTGAGTTCATTCACATACCTGAGAGTGGAAGTTGGCTATAGTTGTGGTTTCAATGTCTTTCTTGCCAAGTATCTCCATTTTGACTGGCGTGTTGGGGAAATTGAAGGCAAAGTAGTCCAAGAAGTCAGGCAGGTAGGCAGCTGCGCCATGCACCACTGCCAGTGCGTAGCGGGCTGCACCTCGGGGCTTCTCAGCGAAGGCCAACTCCAGGAACTCCTGGGCAAAGCACTCCATGTCAGCCGGTCTAAGACAGGCTAGCTCATCAGCATAGGCATGCAGAACTGATGCCCCGCCGTTGGCTTGCCTTTCCTCATGAATGAAGCGGCCAAACCAGGTGCCCGTCTGCAGGCAGGAGCTGCGGATGTAGTGGTCTTGGTGAGAGAGAAAAGGCGTGTGCCCCACTTTGGGAGTGTGGAGGTAGGGCTGGTGGTTGTCGACAGTGCCCGTGCCAAGCTGGCAGCTGCCGTCCTGTTTCAGGTCAGGGCGAACGGACAGAGTGAGATCTGTTCCCAGGCCTGCACACACAGTCTGGACTTCCTTGTTGTGCATGCGACGGACCTTCTTGCCACTGAGCTCATCCTCACGGTGCTTCTTCTTCTTCTTTTTCTTCTTCAGAAGATATTCCTCCAGTGTTTGAGACTTGACATTCTCATCGTGGGGTCTCGGCTCTGCACAGGTCAAAGTCAGAGGAGCAGTTTAGATTCAGCATTTATGCTTCTTGAACCTACTGTACATAACATCTTGCTGTTAGGAATGCACAGAATCATCATGCAGAAAGTGTGAGGAAGTCCCTGTGTGCTCCAGACGTAACAGCAATATAGGTGTTAATAAATACTCAGAGCATTGCACACAGCGTGCAAATTTAATTGTTTGTTTTGATACTGAATTTCCATGCACACATTACACTCAATGCATTCTGGATAGAGTGACCTAACATCTATGATGACTAACACAATAGGTCATGACCAACTACCAATATGCACAACACTGTGATATAAGGATTATCTGACATCTAGATCACAGACCACTATGCAACCCACTCTTCTGTAAGTGGAGTGGTAACAGTGGAGGGTCAAAACACAAATAGTACTATTCTATCATTATGCTAAAAGTGAAATTAAATTATTAGTCCTTTGCTCAAGCCCTGACAAAAATATATTAACAGCTTTGGTAGGAACTAGTACTGTTCTATCCCACCACCCATCTATGTATCTATCTATCTATGTGTCTATCTATCTATCTATGAAAAACAAAACACTTTAGAGCTACCTACCTTTCTTTTTCTTGACTTCTGCATGCTTCACGTTCGCCTCGGTGTTTTCCTTCTTGAGCTTCAGTTTCACATCTTTATCCCTGTGCTTCTCTTTGTAATCCTGTGTCTTGGCCTTGGCTACTTTGAGAGGCGTGAAAGTGAAGAGTGCAGGTGGCTCGGAGGGCACCGCTCGCTTCTTCTCCGGTTGGTCTGCCACCTTCCGCGGAGGTGGAGGGGGAAGCGGAGTGGGCAAAGCCGGCTGCAAGTTCTTCTTTGCGCCGTTGGTGTGGTTGTGAAGATGGTGGTGATGGTGGTGGATGTGCTGATGGTGGTGCACGGCAGGTTTGTTGGAGCTGAAGTTGCGAGGCTGGGGATTTTGCGGCAGCTGATGCGGCTGGTGGGTCCGGCGCTCAGCATGTTGGTGGCTGTGGTGGTGATGGTGGTGATGGAGCTTCACTTTCTTTGCGTCTTTATCCGACCGCTCGCGTTTGTCAGTTGGCGGTGACAAGTCCCTTTTCTTCTTCTTTTTCCTCTCTTTGATTAATCTATCAAGGCTGTCCCTTACCTTTTCTTCCTCTACTTTCGCACGGAGCAAGTCGACTTGAGCTGCCATCTTTGCACGTACAGTACATTTAAAGGGCTCAGAGTCCCTACTGCGCAGGTCGACGAAAATATGTAGTCTTCTTACCGTTTATTTGTAGTTTTATTCTAACTCTTTGGTCGACTGCGCACGCGCAGCGCATGGACCTGTGGGCGATGTAGTTTATTGGTATTGCGTTGCTATGTGGGAGTTGGAGTTCATGCTGTACTGAGTGCGTGCGGCCTCGCACGCAGGCAGTTCTGTTCAGCTGACGTAATGGTTAATTTGAGCGCTAAGCCACTAGAGGCAGCCAAGAGCTGGCAGGCAGCACGGAGATAACATTGTTTAAAACAGAACAAACTCAAAGGTTCAGTAAATAATTTGTTTTTAATTAATGTTAATGAATTATCGCTATATATTATCCTTCTGTAAACTTTGCAACTCTGGAACATCAACGTCAATGGAAATGCTTTTATACAGCGACACATGTAGGCTATACACAGGTATGTTTGTCAGGTACTGTAAAGCGATTTCCAACGTGATTCAGCCAATCAAAACTAAGGACTAGACTATCAATTTTAATGAAGATAGATATTTGTGGGCAAACACACTGCCTGGTAGGTGTCCCAGTGGAATATCACAATATTAAAATAAAGACTAAGGCTGGCTTTGACATTACTTTCTGATATGCCTTCATAGTCCATCCATAAGCTGTATTTGCGAAAGAAACTCAAGAAGATAACTTGCATAGAAACATATGTTCTAGAATATATTTGATCAAAGAGACACACAAGGTTACTTGACCTCTTTCCATACTGATATCTTTAGCAACATCACTCCCTAAAGGCATGAAGAAAAACACTTCTACGTCAGGAGTTGTGTTAATTCAGTAAACCTTTATTTATCAGTGCATGAACAGAATGCCATGACCAGATTATTTCCTTTCACCATTTTATGTAATTTTCCTCTCAATTCCTTAAAAAAATAATGAAACGATTTACAGAGGATTTTTTTTCTTTTCTGAATGAAGGCAAATATTTATACAGGTGCTGTACAATTTATAAACATTTACAACTACCATGATGTCAAAAACAAAAGGCTCTTTTTATGTTGAAGCAATGCAAGGCCACAGTTTCATACATAATAATGACATGAAAAGTAGATAAAACAGTAGCCCATCATATCCACAATAAGCTGGATGATACAGTAAACGAACAGACAAAGAGACACATGTATTAGTTCTCTACATCCTTCAACAGGCAGACTGATATGGGTATGGTTAAAGCAATCTGGTTGGTTTGTGAAAAGCAGTGTATAAACCACTAGATGTCGCTGCACTCCACAGTAATAACATTGAGGAAAAAAATCTGTTCTGTCTCTTGAGCAGCCTAGAACTAATCCCAATAAATAAAGGAAGATTGTTTTTCATATGGAAATGGAATCCCTGTCATGTTTATTTCAATAAATTCTGCAATGCAATTACATATCAATTTCCCTATGAGGAATCCTTTCTCAATGAGCAGTGAGATCAATCACCAGTTGGCAACATAATGATGTTTCCTTGCTACATGGAAAGACTCTTTGGGAGCCTGACTTTATTTATGATACAAAAGTATGACAGGCATGTTGTTGTTGATGATTAACAAAGTCAAAAATATACACAATTTATTTCTCTCACATTTCAGGTCATGGACTAAAGAACAATTCAGGTCAAAAATAGATTTGGAGATTATAATGAGGAAAAAAAAAACACCTTTTGTGCCTAAATCGTAGGATGATAAAAATAAAAATATCTCTTAAGATTTATTACGTTGAAGGCAAAGGTCTAGTTTCTTACAATCAAGCTTTGATAATCCAACTCATCTAAATTATACCTCTATGTATAGATAATCATTTTGTTAAATAATAATATACATATCAGATAAAGTACAGTCAAAGCTACAACAATGTCTAAAATACACAGGCCTACCAGTCAGCTTGTATACATACACACATAGCCAGAGGACCTAAAATACAGAGCTGCTAACAGTAGACAACATTACATGGATGGAATAGGCTTCTGGGACTGTGTACAGACCATTAACTCATAGAAATAGAATGTATAGATTGTGCCACCAAATTACAGGCCCATGCAGTTTGTATAGTGTTGCATGATGTGTTAGTGTTATAACAATGTGCACGTGAGAAACAGTGGTGAAATCCAATCTGGTCAAAACACTGATCACATTATCTTCCATCTTCACATTCTATTTCTATAAATTCAGTTTCAACATCAAAAAGTGAAATGACTCAGTATGGATATTTATACTTATAGTATTTCTTTGTCATATAATTTCAATAAATTACATTATGTTTTGTTATAAACACGCGTGTAACAAACAATAGAACTATAACCACAAGTGTCTGGTCTGCTGATTGATGCATATAAAGCTTCAGGACGGTCTATCCACCCACTGCTAAGCTGATGGGATCAGGGTGTTTCAGTGTCTTCAAACGTGTGTGAACGCAGTCACATACACAGTTCACAGATCTGGTTAAGGGCTCTCAAGATACAGACAGAAAATGGTTTAGAAGACAATCTATCACCCTCCACTGCTGATTAAAGAGGAAAAATCACACCAGCCTCACCTCTTTATACATCCATCAATGACAGAAACAGTGAATCAATCCCGCCAGGAAGAGAAGCTGAGTGATTGCATGGATACGGAAGTCTTTCAAACCTTCAAAGTGACAAAAAACAGGATCCTTCATCCAATTGGGCAGAGAGAAAGCGGATCATCTCCTTGCCTACAAATAGTCTCACAGTGAGAGCAGTACAGAGCAGCTTCTTCATAACCGGAGTCTCTGATTGGCACAAAATAGATATGGGACTTCAGTGTCACGTGCAAAATCACACTCAGAACCCACTTGTTTTTTTTGCACACATGTGCACTCGCCAGTGCACACATACACATGCATGCACAAGCACACATGTCAGATCAGGCATCAACAGCTTGATACGAACCGACCGAGGCAAACTGGGTGAAAAAAAAAATAAATATTGATAAGCAATGTGAAGCAATGTAGCTGGTTACACAGTGATGCACTTTGTCTTCATTTGTAAAGAAATGATTACTCATTCCCATCCTGACTGTCCATGTTTCAGAGGCTCTGCTTTCTCTAAATAGGTGAGGAGAGTCCTAGGAGAATATCAGTTCCCCTCATGGGTCGAATCTACCTGGGACTGGATCTTCGCTGAGCTGGGAACTTTCCATGGGCCAGGGGTGATGGGAGCCTTCTTGCTGCTAGACGTCCCATTGCAGCTTGGGTCCTGGATGCTACTGCTTGAACCTCTGGGGTCCTTCTTGTTCAATTCTTCGGATTGCCCGTGGTACTTCCCCTCTCGCCATTCCTGATCCCCATGCTTCTCTCTTTCCTTCTCTCTTCCACCCCTCCGGCTAAGGGTGGCACTCTCAACATCTGACCCTGCCCTCTCCCTGTTAGTTTGAGAATGGGATCTATGTGTTGCTACCTCTTGTTCAGCCCTTTTGTCTCTCTTGCGACGTTCGCTGGTGTCCCTGGTTGTGTCTCCTCTCTCTATGGTTCCCCTCTCCTGCCAGTAGGCCCCATCCTCCTCCTTGTACCTTCGGTCCCTCCCTTCACCATAGGCACCGCTGGGTTGTTGACCACTTGGGCGCCTGGGACTCTGAGGTTCCTCCAGGTTCTTCTTAGGCACAGCAGGGTCTTGTTCCCTCCTGGAGGTCTTCCTAGGGCTGGATGAGTGGTGGTCTCTCTGCCCCTGGGCCCTTCTCTCCCTGCTCATATCTTCCAGGGATCCACTGTGGCCTCTATCTGTCTTTCTGGGGCTTTGAGAACGTTCGATATGATCAGCCCAACCCTCGGTGGCTCTTTTGGGACTAGCCGACTTGTCTTTGCGGGAGTCGCTCTTTCGAGGGAGGGTGTCAGGGCTGGTGGGACGCTTGTGGTTGAGGTGTGGGTGATGCTGTCCTCTGGATCTGTTAGCCTGGCTGGCATGCTCAAGGTACTCCTGCCCAGCACTGGGGGACCCAGTGGCTCGAGGGTCCCCCCTTGAGTACTCGTCAGGGACCATGGTTTTGGGTGAAGATGGGGAAAGCTCGGAAGTAGAGAGGGAGACAGAGGATGGGGAGGCTGGAGATGACTGCTCGTCAGATACAGAGAGTTTGGGAAAGCTTGAAGTTGGAATGGTTACTTTGTCCTTCGAACCTGGAAAACAATTATTTTCAGAGTAAAAAAAAAATCTACCAGTGCAAAAACAAACAAATTTCACAGAAATGGGATATTTTACCTATTGCAAAAGAGACACAATATTCTGTTACAGCAAAAAAAGTTTTCTTTCCACCTAGTGTGGCTATCTTTCTGTAATAACCCTCTAAATATTTGCCACAAGTTATTTGGACTCAGTTAAAACTATGAGATATGTATCAGCCGACGACACAGCCATCAGAGAAGGTGTAAGCTTTCACCCGGCACTGACGTTTCAATTTCCCTCCCGAGCTGATAAGAATTGCACGGCTGTGATTGAGAGCAGATAGATGCAGCAGAAAACCAGAGAGAGAGAGAGAGAGAAGAGTGATGGACTTAGTGGTGCTGAAATGAGCTTCTGGATTTTTATGAGCAACAACTCATAGAAATTCACTCTAAATTAATCTTTGGATTGAAGAGTTAATGCCAGTGAATGCACACACACACATCCTTTTACCACTTGTCAGTCACTGATCGATATCTAGTTGAGGGCTTTTCTCCAGGTCTCCATCTTTCTTTACCCTCGGGATGAGGTGTGTGTTCAGTGGCATGTCAGGTTTGATAATAGCCTTAAAATAACTTGTGGGGCTCTAAAGCCTCCCAGTGCTCCTGCAGGTCTGTTCATTCTCCTAGGAGTCACTGCTTTGGTTTAGCCCTCCGCTAAAGCTCTGTGGCTGCACTTGTGATACATTAGGCGTTTACTGAGCCACAGATTCCTGATCTACTTCAGATTGACTGGGACGTGAAAAGGAGGGACATGGAAAGACACTTGAATCTGGGAGATGAACCACTTTGAAAGGAGAGGTCAAAGGCAAAAGTAGGAGGATGACAAGGTTTACCAAGGTTATTAGGGACAGACCAAGAAAAGCAGTGAGGCCTTTAGTGATGCTCTGGTTTCATGTAGAAGCACAGGGTGGAAGAAGAATTCAGACCTATAGGAGGGAGAGATAAAGAGGTAGAAATAGGCAGCCGTGCTGAGACGAAAAGACAGAGAAAGCAAGGCAGAGAAAGAGAGAGCGGTAGAGGTACTGTAGGTCAAGATTGAGAGAAAGAGCGAGATAGAATGAGAGGAGAGAAAGGTCAAGAGAGAAGCTTGCAACACATGCATGAGAATAAAGAAACTCAGCACCCTGCTATTAAGCCAATCCATACAAAAGCTTCTATATCTGCATGGTAAATATGCCATTGTGCAGACCTATGTAGAACATTGTGTGTGCATGCATGCAGTTGTTCTGAGCGGCCACTCACTGTGATCAGGGACCAGGCCCTGGCCAGGTCTGAGCAGCAGGTGGACCTTAGTGCCGCCCGCCTGGATCAACTCTATCGCCCGAGTGTGTGTGATACCCTGCGTGGCCTCGCCGTTGATCTCCACTATCTGATCCCCAACCTGTGAGGCAGACAGAGTCAGATCTACCCTGTTTTTACACATCCCAAGTTATTTCAGTATTGACAATCAAGAGTGCACTGACTGTTTTGTTGAGAAAGGCCTATCTTTCTTTTTTTTTTAAACTTAGTTTTTATTTCAGTTTCAACAACTTCTACAACCATACTCACAATTTTGTATGTTTTTTTTCTATTGTTCAGCTGTACTATATGGTTTATAATAATTTAACAGAATACATGTAAAATAAATAAAAAAAACTTAATTTCATCTTTAAGTATTAATTCTAATGTTAGAATAAAATGAAGGTACAAATTGGAAAATAATAATAATAATCATGAGTGTGAATGTGTGTAATGGTATGAGTGTAGTAGTGCTATAATAGGAAGTAGTAATTACCCAGGTGTAATGAGTGCAGCTCTATCCACACACAGTGTAAACAGAGGCAGACATGCAGAATAACTCACATGTATCCTGCCGTCTTTCAGAGCCGGTCCGTCCTCAGCCAGCCGTAGGATGAACAGACCCATGTTGTACTCTTTCCCTCCTCTCAGACTGAAGCCAAAGCCCCGCTGGCTGCGCTCCAGCTCCACCACAAAACAGCCCTGTTGCTCACAGACAACAATATTAGCTTGTAAGACTTCAACAACAATGAAGCACTTCTAGTATTTAAGAAGCAATTTTACTCAGATTAATTTCTGAATAGTTTCTGAATATCAATTGCCCGCCAAGCCGAATGAGCAAATTTCATCAACAGTGCAGCCTTAGGAAAACCACTCTGCCACACACACATACACAGGCACACACACAAACGCACACACGCACACAGTGTGACTTCACATTTTGTATTTCACTATGGCCTCACCTGCTTTGGGCCTGAGGTGATGAGTGTTCCCATCTCTCTTCCTGGGAGAGACTTATACTCTGGCCAGCCAACAATTTCTTTCTTTTCGTCATAGTCACCATTCCTACCACAGAAAATGCCACAAAACAATACAACATGAGCAATAGAGACCTACATCAGAAAACAATGTAAATATAGCACAATACTTCTTGGCAGACACCACTTATCTAAGATGAAATGAGATGAGATGATAAAGACTGAAATGTGTGCTGTATATAGAAGTAAATATGTACAGTATATATGAAAAATAGGTATGTATAAACTTATCAGGTAGAAAAGAGATGCTATAGATTTTTATGTATTTTTTGATTTGCACGAAGTATGCTGTGTTTGTATATATATATATATATATATATACGTATAACAAAAAGAAAAGAAAAGAAAAAAAATGTATATCCATGACCCCCGGGTTTTCACACACCACTAGATACATAGTGGCTGAACTGAAACCTGCTTTTTTTAGCTGCTGAAAAGGTGACATTTTGGAGATACTGGGTTTTCATATCACAGAAATAGCAAGCAGAAGCACAGAAGCAGCTTCTAGTCTGTAGGTAGTTTCAAGGTGAAATGCTCACCCATGCATAAAAGCGTATGCACTCGGAGTCTTTCAAGACGCTGTGCAAATGCCTGAAGTGAATGGTATACGCAGTGTTAGCATTAATTACAGTTTTGTGGGCTACTGTATACAGAAGTTGTATTGATGGTCTATACTGCAGAAACCCAAACCACAGACCGGCATTATATCTCACCCTCAGTCCATTCAGTTATGTCCACACTACCATGCTTTCATTACAACATCCCAAGCCTCTTCTGTTGGTTTCATTATACAATGCAGGGAGGCCAATGTAAATCCTTCAAAGAGTTGTGTTGCTTTTACAGTTCAGTGGCAGACAACTGGGGCATACTTTAATGCCTCGCAGAGCTCATTACAATGCCTTTGTGGGAATTTAGCAGTGCTGACACACTATCTGAAGAGTCTGGGCCTTCTTAGCAGTTCTGGCACAGAGAGGAGTTTATACACTTCATGTTGCCAAGCTGACAGCCTCAACTCATATCT
>OMLF01026596.1:1655-15329 GCA_900302615.1 Holocentrus rufus | reverse complement strand
GATATGTGCGTGTGTGTGTGTGTGTGTGTGTGTGTGTGTGTGTGTGTGTGTGTGTGTGTGTGTGTGTGTGTGTGCATGTCAGTGTCCATCTGTCAGTAAGAGATAATGAGGCAGTGTGTGCTTCAACCAACCAACACCTGGACTTAACCTCCAGTCCTGAGTCCAGGTAAGGCGAAAAACCGGGAACATGTTTTCTAAGTAATTCTATCACACACCTACCTGGGTCACATCACCTCTGCTGAACTCTCCCCTAACCCAAACACTCCAAATGGGACTCAGGCTAGTTCCCCAAACCTGAACCATGAGAGGCCTGCAGCGTCTGGAGATTTATTCTGCTGCTAGACGGCCATGTGTCTCCTCATCAGTGGGTGTCAGGATGTGAGTCAGACAATGACACAATTTAAGGAGGGATTGCTGTAACCACTGCCAGACTTAACAGATTGTGAAAAGATTGGACAGGACACAATTAAAGACTGGGTTTTTCATCTCTCCATTGTAGAGGATCACAGTCTGGCGATGAGTTGGATTCTGCAAATCTTATAAAATCACATAACTTGGAAAAATAACAGATGAAGGTAGACTATTCTTTTTTCATATTTGCTCCATTTTTTTCCTTCTCTTGTTCTCATTGGATATTGCTGATTTGACATTACAATATAACACTAAAAGAGAGCATCAAGATTTGTCCTTTTTTTTAACCATTGCAAAATGTACGTTTGAAATAATGGTGGACTGGATGACTGGATCAGGAGCCAAGAGATTACAATCTTTAAAGGAATACGCCAAAGTTTTGGGCAAAACACTCTTTCTCCAACTTACCCAGACTGAGACAAGATGTTTGATACCATTTTCACTTCTGTACCTCCACTGTTACGGTTCCTATGGGTATCATTTTGTGTTAGCTTTGCATAAAGATTTGAAGTCTATGGGAGTTATTAGCCTAGCTCTGTCAAAGTGAAAAAATAAACCTTAAGCCTGGGACACAGCAAACCGGTAGCAGTGACTAAGGCCGACTATTGTGTCGCCCTCATGTTGCCGCTGTCGGGGCAAAAGTTGCATTTGAACACATAGCAAAGACGACAGCCAGCGGCTAACTAGCATGTACTTTCTGCGCATGCATGAGAGGAAATAACTCCCCATACCAGCAGGTGGCGGTAGTCTGTATTCGTCATTCAAAAAGGGAACCGGAATACCTCATTTGCTTGCTTTCGTCACTTCCGTCACTCTTCTTGAGCACTGATTCGCGAAGCTTAACAGCCAATCAGAGTGATCTCTCTAGCCGACGGGATCGACTGCCGATTCCACATGCTCAATCGGCCGAAAAGCTGTTGACAGGAGTCCAACTAATGCTAACGTGTGGGACACACTGCAACAACTAGGGCCACAGATGCTAGACAACGGCAAGACTGCTGACCAACGGCTTAGTGTGTCACAGCCTTTACAGCAACCATGTGTTCAGCGGTTATAGTTCCTACCATTTAACTTCTATTAAAATGACTAACCGCTCCTAAAATGACACTGATGGTTTTAGGCTAATCACCTGTGTACACTTCAAGTCTTTATGAAATGCTACCCATAGAAGCCAAACCAGTGGACATACAGAGGTGAAAATGGTATCAAACATTTTGTCTCAGTCTTTTAAGTTGGAAAAAGGGTATTTAGCTCAAAACGTTGGAGTATTCCTTTAAGTCTCATGCACTAAGTCATTTTGTGACCAATCCAAATTAGGTTTAGCGTTAACCATAACCCTAACACTAATCTTGAAAATCAGTTGTGATTGGGGTAACTGATAAATCAGCCTGATATCTGCTTCATCAAATATCAGTTTGTCTGTGTCTTCCTTCTCAGATATGAAAGAGGTTATTCTCTAGCTCTTTTAAAAGCTTTTAAATCTCACCTTTTATTTTTATATTTGCAATATTCTTTTTTGTTTATTTTGTGTCTTCAAACATTATAAAAGAGATCTACTCTAATAGAATAGTAATAGTTTTCTTTTCAGTTTTTCTTTCAGTTTAAAAACGAATACATCGGCATCATTATCGGTCTTAAAAATGACAGTCAAACCCTGGCTGTCAATGTTTTTTTTTTATATTCAGGATAGTAATTGTGAGATATGTCCCCAGCATTTATTAAGCAAAAATGTCAATGCTGTATAAGAGCTCCACTGTGTCACATATCAGGCGGAGATATCCTGGGATGTTGTTGTCTAATCGGGAGCTTTGGCATTTGTGTCTAAACCCAACTGGACCTGAGTAGACCCAAAGGGCTAAAAGGTCAGGCCAGAATTCTCCCTTGACAGCTCGGAACAAGCGATAAACTGTACCCCTTGGGCTCGACTGGGGTTCAGACACAAGTTTTGAAGGTTCAAGTCAGGACAACGTCAAATTGTCAGGCGGAAGATAAGTTTTACTCCGGGGGTGGGGGTAATTTTTCACACAGAGCTTCTCTGGTCTTGTGTGTCTAAAGGGCAGTATTCACATGGGACCACCTCTGTATCGTGAGGACGACCAGACTGTCTAGTGCACTGGCTCACAATCATATGCCACTGAGACCCAAGAGACACAGCAGCTGATTTCCCCGTTTAGCACTCCTTTAACCAGAGAGCAGGAACTAAATCAAGCCACATTTATTCATATAGCCCTTACTAACAGCGACAGACTCAAATGGTGGTCACATTTTGAAAGAATAAATGAACAATACCACCAATCTCAGAGCCTCACTGAGAACAAGGAAAAGCTCTTTCAAAATCATCTACCATATTATTTGGTTGGGATGAAAACCTGCAGACCTTGCCAGCTCACCTTAGAGAATTTCATTAGCATTGGTCTCGATAAAGAGTTTTGAAATTGCATGACCTAAATTCTGTTCCTGGGGCCTCGACAGAACAGAGAGTATTTTCTGTTTGAAATCCTGTCAAACCTCACTGTGACACACCCACATCCATCCACAGCTCTGGTATAAATAGTTAAGCAAAAAGGAGATAGGGGTATCTACAATGCCTGTTTACAAGTGTCAAATTCTACCGCAGACAAAAAATAAATTCAATAACATATCTAATTTGGTAATGTATTATTATCTGGTAAAAGATTATAAGTAGGCTACAGGAGAGTATAAGACAATGCATTTGCAGAGAAAAGTCATACAGTTTCAAATTGACCATGACAACTAGAAGATAATAGCGCACCTTATAAGCACAGGGCCTCTGCAACTGAACTTTAAAAGCTTCAGAGCAATTAGCCAACTGCCTCCGGTGCCATGCAAAGGAGTGTTAAAAGATGGCAGGTTTTTCTACTTCAGTTATCAGTCCCGTTCCATTTCACTTTTTTTATGCTAAAAATGTGTAGATGTGCTGAATACACAGCTCTCTTGCTCACCTTCTTCTTAGACTTGAAGACGTTACAGCGGAAGACGTTGCTCTGTCCATCTCTGGCGATGTAGCTGAAGATCTTCAGGTCCTGGGAGTCATGAGACACATAGAAAATCCTGGAGGGAAAAAAAGAATAAATTAGAAAAACAAAATACAACATATTTTCAGTTATTTTTGTATCTATACAGCACTGCTCCATAATATAGCTGAGACTCAAAACAGGCAATTTCTCATGGGTTTCAACACATCATTTTATATTAGTTTCACTCCCAAGGCAAAAGATCAGGTTTTCATGAATAGGAGTCTGAAGATGTAAAAAAGTCTGAAGTAGTATCCTCCCCTAAAAGAGGATAAAGGGACAACAGGGAGTCATTATCTAGAATATTTTGCATGGGAATAGTAGGCAATAGACAGGCTGAGATCATCACGCCCCAAAAACTTAAAATTACAGAAAATGAGAAAAACGGCTGATATCCCATTTGACACTCATCCATTTCTGACAACTTCCATTGGACATATAGGCCCAGGAGACTCACAGAAGCACATTAAAAACCATTTCAACTTTTAAACCAAAAGACAGAAAAGAACAACAAAATGGAAATTAAAAAAATTTTACATGACAATTTCACATTGTCCAATTGGGGAGAAGATGCAGCAAGAACCAAGTTAAAGACAAAAGTAGAGTCGTCTTGTGAGGGCCAGATTGGGTGCAGACAACAGTGGGAGGTATGCGATATCCTGCAGAGAGGGGTAAGTAGGAAGAAATAAGTTACGGAGCAAAACACAGGAATATCCTGCATGGGAGAGATAATGGTGGAAAAAATGCAGTAACCTGCTGGAGGGAGGACATGCTATGATCTGAGCTCTGAGCTGTATCTAATGCAAGATGACAAAGGAAAACTACTGGAGAGATAAAGTATTATAGATGACAATACAATGACAGTGCTGAAACCAAGAAGCTAGAAATAGTCTCATTTAGAGTGGTACTACTCTGCAAAAAGGGATTTTAATGCCAAGGACGCCCAAGGGAGAAATCTGGCTGATGACCCCCTCCTCCCTCCAATTTTACTTGGGGTACCAACCAATTAGCTGTGCATCTCCTCATTACATACCCGGGTGAACAAAATAATGGAAATACCTAGCAATATTCGAAAATCCAGTAGATAACAAGGTGTAGCGGCCACCCTAGTGCTTTCAGAACAGCTTCAGTCTTTTTCCTGCAGTGTGTTATGAACTATGTGTAATTGGACTTTTCTTCAAGAAAGAAAGAAAGCCTCCAATCCTTTGAGGGAATCCTTTGAGGGATGAAGGAGACAGAAATCAACTTCCTAAAAAGACTGAGTGATGTTTAGATCTGTTGATTGAGGTGACAAAAAGAGACACCGGTTATAAGAAAAGTGTTAATAATTGTGCCTCACTTTCATTGACTCTTCTACAACCATGCAAATCAATACTGCACAGTGGGTTGAAGGAATCCTTTGACTTTCTCCAAATGCAGATGAAAAAGGTCAAAATACTTCCCTTCACTGCTCAAGTTTTCAGGTTTTGTGCTTCTTACACCAGATTATGCATCTTTGTATTCTGGCCTTGGATATAAATGGTGTCTGAATGGAAGCTCTGGCGTAAATACCAGCTTTGCAAGGCTCACAACATACTGTTTTTGTTGAGACTGTGTCACAGAGGTGGTGGATCAGTTCTACGACTGTGCAACGATTTTGTTAAGTGTCTATTTCTCTCAGTTCATCTGTGTTTGGCACTAGTTGTCACGATTTCAACAGTTCCCCTTGCCACACTCAATAACTTTGCAGTTTTTGTGATCAGTGCAGGTGCAATTCAGAAATGCCAATTGTGAGAACTCTTTTGAAGTTGACACATACTGCTAAGTGGCATTTAACTGAGAGCCTTTTGGAACTGTAATTTAGGGAAATTAATTAAATAATCTAGTGAAACATTTTTTTATGAAGGTATCTCTAAATAAAGCTGGTTTTGAGCAGGCTTTCAAGGTAGCATAGCGCTCTTACATCAGATGTCACCGACAGGCCACAGCTTATTGTTCATTACTGCTATGTGTGGATCATTACTTGATTCTACAATCAAATCCAAAATGGATGAGCAAAAAGTTCTGATATTTGGAACAGATTACTCACTATTGTTACTTACCAGCATCTGAGGTTCAACCTGAGTGAGCATTTAATGACTAAAAAACTGGATTTCCTCAAATAGTGGTGATTTTCTTTCTTTCTCTGCTCCCCCGGTCTCTAGAGACCGCTGAAACACTCAAACTCAGTGCATTTATTTTTCCCCCTCTCCCGGTCAGTTTTTTTCTTCCCTCTCCCTGTTTTGTATTCTTGTTTTATCCCCAGCCTGTTTTTGGGGCCGGCCTTTATTTGCTTGTGTCTACCATGCCCCCTGGCATTACTGGAGAACCAGCTTTTAATTGACTACCAGCTTTTTTTTTATTTGAGAAAATATGGTAAATAAAAAGAAACAGAAGTAAAACCAGTGAAGAATAACTGACACTCCTGCTTTATGTTTTCAGAATTGCTGGAAGTTTGACAGTTGCCTTTTTTTTTTTTGGTTTTGTTTTGCTCTTTTGTTTTCTCATTGGCCATTTCTTCTACCTGAGCAAGCTGCACAGGATTATGGAAGATCTTACCCCACTGAGGATACATTTGTTGGGAAACCTCCTACACCTACCTCTACTTTGAAAACTGGCGCTTCTACACTACATTGCTTTGAGACTTTGCAAAGGACATAAAATGACTGACAAGAATCTCTCATAAACTGTCCACATGAAACACTCAGATGTAAATGATACTGGTATAAAACAGCCTGCTGCGATGGTGTAAGTCTACATTGTGAAGGTCAATGAGTGAATCAAACTCTTTGAAGCCAGTTGTTGCTCCTGCTTGGTACAGTGAACCTGGAACATAAACTGGCTGAAGGAGGGACCAGGAAACTACAGGCAGAACAACTTCCTAATTGGGCAATTAGTGCCAAATTAGTGGGCTTGGCAGGACACTTAGAGACATTTGTCACAATAAGACAAAGAACACAGGGGCCACTGCCAGAAATGAGGTGATGAAGGGTATACAAATGACAACACACACACTGGTGTGTTTGCTTGTGTGTGCACCCATGCATGTTTATGGTTTTGTTTGCATGTGCACATTTGTGTGTATGTGTGTGTCTGTGTGTTTGTGCATCTCTAACCAGGGTCTCATCTAAAACTCAGTGACATTTCTGTGGTATTTGTTTTGGCATTTTCCCTGGCAGCCACATAAGCAGAGGTCTTGCAGGATGGATGCTGTTTTTGTCAACAGTGCTTACTGTTGCAGACTGTCAAAATACAAAACAGGTATCTGGAATGACTCACGCACGCGCGCGCACACACACACACACACACACACACACACACACAAAATCGGTGTCCTATATAGATTTTACATCTCTTGCAAGTCAACTTTTAAGGGATGGATTAAATGAGGTTGAATACCCATAAATGCTAAAGCATTATTATATCATATCATTATACAATGGTTTGGCTCAGACCCAGAAAGCAAAGATGTAGGCATGTAGATGTTCAAAAAATCCACTGACATAGTTGGGTATCCAAACACACAAGCACTCACAAGCACTCACAAACACACACACACACAGAGCCAGCAGGGCCTCTATTATCAGGCTGTGTCATCTACAAGGGGAAAATCAACCACTCCCATCCGGCTGCTCCGCAGAGAAACCCTTTCATTGCCCCGTCACCATCCAGCCACTGTGATACGCATCGACCTCCCTGCAGATTTCTCTCTTTCAAGTCTAGAGCAGTAGAGTGGTTCCGGGCGCCCTTTTTGCCAAATCTGCGCCCACAGGGAAACCAATGCTACTCGCCAATTGCGGACGACGATAAAAGAAAACGTTATCTGCTGCCAGAGGAGTGAGGCCGTCCCAGGAGTGAGGAACAGTGAGCTTTAGTCGACCGGCTTAGCTGACAAATCCCCGAGCAGCACAGAGATGACGGCGCAGATACATCTCTATCGAGTGTCTGTAAATGCAACAGTTGCCAAACACCCGGGTAAAGATGCAACGGAGAGATCAGGCATTAGAGCAGGAGAGGCAGCCGCAACGTGAAAGCTGTCAAAGACGGGAAATGAATCAGCCTACAACTACTGCCGTGGGGAAACTGCTTAACTTGGATTTGAAAGCGCATGCTTGTCTTGCTTAAGGTGATAATCCATGAAATTTCTCTTATAAATAAATGTCTGCAGTGCTACTTGTGAACTGATATAAAACAGTAGTGATTCAACCTAGAGGTAGGCGGTATCCCTCAGGGTTTGTGTAAGTAACATTTTACAAATGACACGCAGCGTGATGATTTGAAGTATGTGCTGTTCATTACAAGTTTTTGTTGTTCTTGTTCTGTTTAGTGCCAGTGAAGTCTGTCTCAGGATAACTGTGGGAAAAGTGATGTGTTTTGCGTTTCCATGAGTGGTTTGCAATAACTAGTAGAAGTGCATGATTAGGATAAGGAGCGATAACCATCAATCTCACAGATTTCCACTTTAAATTGAAAGTTTACATTGTTTTTTTTAGGATGAGAATAAGTTCTGATGACCCCAGAAGCAAAAAAAAAAACTTTCCAAAGCACTGTGTATTTTAAAAAATGTGAGAGCGCGTTTTTCAATTCTTCAAAGTCTTACAATTTTCACATCCGATGGCAGCGATCGAGCAGTCAGGCAAACACACAGCAGCTGTTTATCTGTCTGACGCTGATGCCAGCGTTGACAGATAAACAGCCCAGTAGTCAAAAAGGAGAGGTACATCACTTGTGGTGCAAAGACTCAAACATAAGAAACAGGCTGCAGCTTCTCTGGCACAGAACGGCAGTTTGACACAGCAAATAAACAAACATCAGACAGGTCAAAGAAACTGAGATGCAGCCACATAAAACAACACTGTTGCAGGAGTACCAAGTACACAGTACAGAGGCTTCAGTACTACTTCCTCTTTCCAGTGTTTGGGCAAAATACCCTTTTTCCAGTTCCTACCATCTCAATTACAGCAACTCCGAGGCTGTCTTATTTACACAATGTGTCCTGTATTTGAAATACACGTATTTTGAATTAAAAAAAAAAAAAGAGAGAGAGAGAGTGAGAGTCATGTAAGGAGAAGTTAGATGGTAGGACCACTGAACACGTGTTCAGCGAATAAATTCCAAGATGTGCATTTGATTACCGTGTACACGATACTTTGTGTAAATAAGACAGCTTCAGAGTTGCTGTAAGGTTTATGGGCTAATGACTCCGGTAGACTTCAAGTCTTTGCTACGCTAAGTCTAAGTCTATGCTAAGCTAACACGAAAAGCTACCCACAAGAACCAAACCAGAGGACACACAGAGGTGAAAATGGTATCGAACATCTTGTCTCAGTCTGGGT
This sequence comes from Holocentrus rufus, assembly GCA_900302615.1. Taxonomy (NCBI): domain Eukaryota; kingdom Metazoa; phylum Chordata; class Actinopteri; order Holocentriformes; family Holocentridae; genus Holocentrus; species Holocentrus rufus. The sequence continues at coordinate 6,529 of OMLF01026596.1, read as the reverse complement.
AAGTTGGAAAAAGGATATTTTGCCCAAAAATGTTAGAGTATTCCTTTAACACTGTTAAAAAAATACAGCTTCTGGTAAGGTACTTTGGTTTTGGGAAAAAAAAGAGTGAAATTAAACAGAAGAGGCATAGAAACCAGTTTTTCCACCAGTACTTGCCTAAATACATCAGAATGCAAAGCAGGCACAGCTTGCATCTACTGGGATCAGTCATCAGTAGCATGTAAAAGCAGTGTGTTCTCTGACAGATTTTTTTCTGTAATTTGGATGAGTACGGCATCATTCGTTTTCTTGACCTGAACCCCCTATATTGTGGACTTTGGAGGGGATTCTTGCAAAAATTTTCTTTTCTTGCAAAAAACTATGTTTCACTGAGTGCAAAGTTTCAAGCTGTGGCTGTTTTTTCTTTTCTCACTTCACAAAGATTTTGAGGTTCTGCTAAGTGACTCTGTGACTCCTCTGTGGTTCTGCCAAACATTAGAGTACTAAAACACACAGTTTCCAGTCTGTCTCTGCATTAACATTAACAGCCAGCCAAAAGCACACACTGCTGACGGGATTTTTTGTCTCTGTCAAGACAGATTATGTGACACATATATCAGCCAAGATAAATAAACCTCCAAAAAACAGCATCTGAGCAACTGTCAAGGCTGGCAGTGGGAGTCCAGTCTAACTGCATCATCGATGACAGGAAATCATATGAGAAGCAAAGGATGGTGGTTCAGTACATGGGGGGTGGGGGTACTGGGACTCAAAACAAAAAGAGTGTGAGAGAGAGAGAGTCAGAAAGAGAGAAAGAGTGATATTTTAAATACTTTAGGCATGGAGCAATATCTGATAATATTAAGCATGGTGATATTTGCGGCCATGTGAAATATTTTCTACAGTATTGGTGCAATTTGGGTTGGGAATGGGTTTCCCCCAGAAAAGTAGGATGGATAAAAGAATGGATATTTAAAGAAATACTCCAACGTTTTGGGCAAAATAGCCATTTTTATCGACTTACCCAGAATGTGATAAGTTGATAAGAATGTGTAAGTTCGATATATGAAATACGCGTCTTGGAATTTTTTTTTTTTTTTTAAACGGGGATGGGGGTTGAATATCTTGTCTCAGTCTGGGTCAGAAAAAGGGTATTTTACCCAAAATGTTGGAGTATTCCTTCAATGATAACTGTTTTACCATGCAATTACCATGAGTTAAAACAATACAACTTAACATTTTTCCTTTCCAGTTACTTGTGGAACCCACCATATTCAGTCTTATACAGCCAGCTGCTAGATCCTTATGATGTCCAGGAAAAAAACACAGACGATGTTGAACTCTGATTTCGATGTTTGGGGTAATAAAAAGAAGTTGCAAAAAAAATAAAAGGAAATATTTATGTGGCAATTTGACTCAATATGTAAAGTTGCCCAACCACTGTGGGGGGTCAGTACTGCTCAGCGAGTGTCACAGAACAAAGTCAGCTCTTAGGAGTACTGCGACATTTCCACTAGACATTATGTAGATGTACTGTGGATGAGAGGACTGAGTGATTGCAAGTGAAAAAGTTCGAGCACAAATGAGTCTTGGGGGAATTAGCGGTGCAGTAAGAGAGGGAGAAGGTGAGCGTGCAGAGGATTACGAGTGAAAAAGGAAACCGAGAAAGACAGAGAAAGAGTGAGAGAGAGAGAGACAGCGGAGTGAAGCCAATGATTTATGACTCAGCCGGTGAGTTAAAGTTCAGCAGTGCATTAACAGCTTGACAAACACACTCCCATTCATTCACAGCTAACCTGCAGTTGACGCCTGCTGTGGTTCAGCCTCTGTCAGCAAAATATAATTAAAAAATATATAAATAATGCGATGATTAACAGGTTCGGTAACTTACGTTTGCACCGATAAACATACAAATTTACCCCACATTGACAGAGCTTTGACAAGAAATGTAACAAAGGCGTGACATCATCACACACACAAACACACATCTAACCTTGTTAATAAGCCTCTTGTGTTAATAGGCTGAATGTATCACGCAGGGCACTGTGATATGATGTTTAAATAATGAAGTGCAGTTGTTTCAGAAGGCCTTGGCCATTGTTCCTGTGATAAATGGCTGCCTGTGAAATACAGCTGCTATAAATCAGTGAGGGTTAAGAGGCGATGCAGCACACAAACACACAAACACAGTTAGCGGGAATCAATACACTCTGCATCTCTGCCAGATCGGGCTGTAGGTGTGCACGTGTGTGTATGTGTGTGTGTGTGTGTGTGTGTGTGTGAGTGTGTGAGTGAGTGAGTGAGTGAGTGAGCAAGAGAGTGAGCCTATTTCCTCTGCTCAATGGATTTATATTTAGTAAGAGCATCATGCTCAGGAATGAAAGCCAAAATAAATTTGCATTAATATCATCTCTCGGCAGTTAACAGCCTGTTATTGGGAATCCATAAGAGCTGCTGCAGTAGCCCCAGTGCTATGTGATATGGTTTGTGTGCGGCCCTGAAAACCAAGAGATCAGATGTGCTTGATTCTCGTCTTACTACTTTATTATGAAGGATAACTAGGATGCTTTAGCTTCCTGGAAGGGTTGTCTGGTTCCAGTAAATGGATTGGGTCCAGAACAGGAAGTCGGGTCACTTCATCTGAACACTGATACTAGATCTGAACTGCTATTATGTGAAATACTGAAGTGGAATCTTACATTCTTTGCACAAACAATGGCATAACTGGTAATACTTAGTGGGCACTCTGTGTAACATATTACCATTTCCCAGCTTTGTATACAATCTGAGTACAAAGAGGAATTGTGAGCAGCACTGTAGTGTTTTTTAGCATCTCAAAGAGCTCAAACTGCACTTATAAAATCATAAAGTGGAAGTTAGCGGTTATTCACCCAAACACTTATTGTTTATCCTACTGCAGAACTATTTCTGCAATTGAAACCTGCTTGCTGCAGTTACATGAGGAAGTAGTTGGATAAACAAAGCATCTCGGTAAGTAACCACTTACTTCCTTTTTGTTTTGACTTGAAATTAGTGGTAAAAGGATTTGGTTTGGAACTGCACATGCCACATGTCAGAGCCTAATTGGAAACAAGGCATATTGTTTTCCTGGAACGGATTAAAGAAAAAAAAAAGAAAAAAAAGTGTAGTTTCCTTGGAAAGATAAATTAAATGTGAACAATCATGATAATCAAATGTGTGGAAATATGCTAATATGTGAGAAACACTAGGGTCTGTCATTGTCTCCTTCCAAAGAAAACCATGGCAGTGTCCTGCTGGATCAGCAGACTGGACTGCTGACGATGTGTTCGATTAAGGATCATGAACTCAGATTTTCTTACTTTCTTACTACCTTCATTAATTTCAGGGTAAACACCTGTGTTTACCCTGAAATTAATGAAGGTTCTGTTCCATTTAGGTCCAACAGAGCCAGGGTCCTGCTATTGTTCATACTGGCTCACTGGAAAGACTCTGCTACACTTCAATGGAACAGAACCTTCATTAATGCCATTAGTAACACCTGTGTTTACCTGCTATTTATTGTCACAATGGCTGCTATGAAAGAAAATCTGTGGTGCAGTAGTTAGGGCCTTTCAAAGGGAGAAAATTTTGACCTCTAATTTTAGAGCTGCCATCAGGCCAACTGCATCACCTTTATTTAAAAATACCAGAACACAATGCCAAGATAGGGCATCCCTCCAAGTTTCATCAGAAACCATATTTGCATGAAAACATAGGTAAAGATGGTTGTTATTGTTATGGTCATGTCTGCCCTCACAGATCATGAAGGACAAAGTAAAGAAGGTGAGTGCGCCAAGAATAACAGCACTTCAGCTCCGAGGTCAGTCGAGATGATACAGTACGCTAAAATGTTAGCATGGAGCACCAGAGCCAATGATTTACTGGGGACACTTGGATAATTTTCATGATTCTCATCACTTAACAGGTTTAAAAAAAAAAAAAAAGAAAAAAGCTGTATTTAAAAGACCTGTCTTCAGCCTGCCTGATGCAAGTCTGACAAGATGTTGTGACAGAACCAAAATGCCACATAATGAAAACTTTTCCATAATTTTAAAGCAGAGAGTTGGCAACCCTGAGACAATACATACTTAATTATCTAGCATACTGGTCAGGCATTATGCTGATTAAAAATGACTACAAAAGCCAGGGATGAAGAAGGCAGAGGCTCATTATTGGAAAGCCTGTTGTGTCAGCTCTACCCCCTCTAGTCCTCATAAAGAAAACTCTTCTGAAATTTTATAGCGCGGACTTGGCAACTCTGAAACCGCCAAAACAAAACAGACTTAATCATCCAGTGGACGGGCCATTTCCAAACTGGCTTGTAAAAGTCATAAGGGAGAAGTTAGAAGGTCGGTCCCGTTTTTATTTTTTGACGGGTTATTTACCAAAATGCTAAGTGCTCAAGGTGTGCATATATATGGATATTTTTTGGTCTTTTATGAGGCCACTAAATCCATATCTTATACACCTGCAATAAACTGAGCCGAGCTGAAACGAAAAGAATAAAACTCTCAGTCGGTCGCACAAACACAGACCTCAAAACAAATAAAGGCTGGTGAAATATTCATGCATTTTTTTTGTATCCTGCCTCAGGGATATGGACCTCAAGGAGAGCTTGTTTGTGCTCTTGCGTGTGTGCATATGTACATTCACTCTTGTGTGTGTGTGTGTGTGTGTGCTGCATGCATGTGTGTGTGTATGTGTGTGTGTGTGCAGCAGGAAACCTGGTGTATTGTCCTCCCACCATTCTGAGGCAGGTTTAAACTGTCTAATCTGGATTTAGCTCCAGGCGCTCAGTGTCTTTGTCTGCCAGCGAGAGCTAATCAGGGCTTTATTCTTACAATGGAACACAGCAATACAGCAGTATTACACAA
>OMLF01026595.1:0-16918 GCA_900302615.1 Holocentrus rufus | reverse complement strand
TGATCTTTTTTATATTATATAAGCAAATCCCGCACCTTATGTCAAAAATGACGAAACGAATATCCGAGTGATTAAATAGACATTAAATAGACCAAAATTGAATGCATTGTCAGACATCACTAGAGGAGCGACGATCCGCATTACCGATCGTCTTCTCTGTGTTCGACTTGACTGCCTTGCTTTCGTACCACATGGCTTGACTGCATGGGGGAGTCGGATGTGTTATGGAGGAATAACTAGTAGTTTAGCCACATCGCAGACGTTTTAGGTATTGTTTGGTAGAATTAACAGCTGAAAAAGATGTCGCAGTTGCAGGCGAGGTTTTTCACGGAAAACAAAAGGTGAGGTTTGTTTCCCTTTTGCTGGAGAATAAGAAAACTACAAGAAAATGACAAACGTTAGCAAGTGGGCTAACTAGCTGGAAGGCTAATAGCATGAAGTTGTGGGATGCCTACTCTGACATCCAGGTGTATTTAAGTTGTTGGTTTATCTATTAGTTACTGTTTGTATCCAAAATGTAAAATTGCCTAATAATAACCTTGTTTAGCAGTCTAGCCAAGGAAATCATCAATTCAAGTGGGTAACAACAGTAAAATGACTGCTCTCTTTATTTTGTGCACACAGCATTAGACTACTTAATCCATGATGCCTAACGGACGTTTTAAATGACCTTAACTAACGTTTAGTCTGTAGTTTAGGTGGGTGTAACTTGTCTGTGGTAACTAAACCTGGTCTGTTTGTAGGTATGCTGTAGATGATGTCCCATTCTCCATCCCAGCTGCCTCTGAAGTGCAGGACCTCAGCAATGTCATCAACAAGCTGCTGCAGGCAAAGAATGGTAAAACAAACATCAACAAAACTTTTAGATTATTTAGATTATAGTGTGATGAACACAAATTTGATCATTTCACACGATTTTGCACATAGTAACAGATGTTATCCAAATCAAAAACCTATTGGAATTATCATTATATCAATATTGTCCATACAATTCAGTGCTACTTGGATGATGTTTCTCATCTTGTCTACACTAAATCAAAATTACTTCCAGTGATTTTAAAAGTCCCAAAACGACATCAAATAGTACTGATATAACATATATAAAAAATCCTGTTTCCACAGAGTCTCACAACCAGGTGGAGTTTGACTTCCTGGTCAGAGGCCAGTTCCTGCGGACATCACTGTCCAGTCACATGGAGACAGAGGGCATATCGACGGTATGACCAGCCTCAGCATCTAAACCTCAACAGATACACTCTGTGTCTGTAACTGTCACATTAAAGGAATAGTTCAACCCATAAAGAAAAATCACTAAACCACTTGCATGTCACTGGCACACAATCTGATGATCCCAGTTTTGCCGAGTCATGTTTTCAATTATACTTTGGCGTTCATTATTGTTTGTGAAACTGTAATGTTGACATTTTGGAGATAGAAGATTTTCACCCGGCAGTGACATAATGCATCAGTGCATCATCTGTGTTTCAGGAAGAAGTGGTGGAGATAGAGTACGTGGAGCGAATCGCAGCCCCAGAGCCTGAGGAGTGTATGATGCACGATGACTGGATCAGCTCAGTGGATGCAGATACTGAATGGTAAGCTGGACTGACATCACACTGTGGACTTAGACCTGTAGAACCCTTAAGGGTATTTCGAGAGGGTATCACTCTTGTTTTGAGTCATGTTATTTCATTTAATGTCTTCTCTTACTGTAAATGGATGGTTCATGCTTAAAACGGAGCACAATCCCTTATAAGCCATGTGTTTTTTTCTTCTTTGCAGGATCCTAACGGGGTCATATGACAAGACAGCCAGGATCTGGTCCATGGAGGGCAAGGCGGTGATGACGGTGGCTGGACACAAAGATGTGGTCAAAGATGTTGCATGGGTGAAGAGAGGTGAGCCAAGGCAGAAAGCAACACGTGAAATTTCTCAAAACTTCTGCATGTCCTGAAACTGAGTTGGCAGTCTGTTCTGAGATCACGTCTCTCCACTTTCTTTTTGTGCAGACGGGCTGACCTCTCTGCTTCTGACGGCCTCTCTGGACCAAACCGTCCTGCTGTGGGAGTGGAACTCTGAGAGAAACAAGGTGAAAGCCAGACACTGCTGCCGAGGACATACGGGGAGCGTCGACACCATCGCCACAGACCCCACCGGCTCAAAGGTGAGGGCGGTGGAGAAAAGATGCAGAAATCACTTTTAAGATACAATAAATATAGAAAAGGATCTGGAACTTTAGTCATGTTGAAATGACAACACAGTTTTTAATAATCAGTGAAATTGTTGGCGTTGATCCCCCTCAGTTCTGCAGTGGCTCCTGGGACAAAATGCTGAAGATCTGGTCTGCAGGTATGCTGCTTTGAATGATTTCTAGAATGATTCCCAAGCAATGCTGAATGAATAGCAAATCCCTGACAAACTGTGACCTTTCCTGTCCTTAAGTGCCCACAGACGAGGCGGATGAGGTCGAAGAGCTTCCAAACAGACCCAGGAAGAAACAGAAGACTGAACAGCTGGGCCTGACCAGGGTGAGCGGACATGTGGTCCTGTAGTTGTGTGGTTTTAGATGGTTAAAATCCATTCCTATGAAGAGATCTAATGTATGGAGAACCCCCTCTTGTGCTTATGTACCCCTCAGACTCCCCTGATGACGTTATCTGGACACAACGAGGCCGTGTCCTCTGTCCTGTGGTGCGACAGTGAGGAAGTGTGCAGTGCATCATGGGACCACACTATCCGTGTTTGGGACGCTGAGACTGGAACAATGAAGACCACACTGGTGAGACAGGGGAACTCAACTCACTTTAACTTTGAGGCCGCTATTTTTGCAAAGCTCGTTATTTTACTGCTCAGTCTGCATAAACGCGTATTACCTGTTGCTGTCATGCATAATGCAGATTGGCAGCTCGAGTCAGTTTCATTTCCCTTAATAAACAGACTGAGTGATGCCTTTCTCTTTCTACAGACAGGCAGCAAAGTGTTTAACTGCATCTCCTACTCACCTCTGTGTCGGCGGCTGGCCTCAGGCAGCACGGACAGACACATCAGACTGTGGGACCCTCGCACGAAAGGTACGACTGTGCTCCAGATACCACAGACATCATCCTGTCCAACAAACCCTAACCTTACTTAAATTTGAACTCTCAATAAATGCATTCTTGAAAACCTGCAGCATTCGAAGTAGTCTTCAAGATCTTTTGCAAGCATGTGAACCTGGTCTTGTCTGTTACAGAGGCTCATCATGGTTTATAATAGTATAGAAAGTTATTTTCTACAAGTCATAGCTTTTGCTTCAGCAGTGTCAGGTTCTTAAAAGGAAGAAAAAACTCTATTACTGCAATAATGTAGTGGTTGAATGGACTCTTCAGATTATAGCTTTGAAATCTCACACACCTCCCACTCTCCTCCCACACTGTTGCTGCATTCAGACAGAACCACTCTGTTCTTGACTAGTTATTTCTACATTTGAGGGGGGAAAATCCATTTTGGGGAGGGATGTCCACGCTGGGTTATGACCGATGCTTTCACTTTTAGAATGTGTTTTGAAAGCATGATAGGCTAGCCAGCTGCACTTTGTCAGGGTGTGGAGAATCTGTACCTTTTCTTTTTCCGTTGTCGGTGTCAGTCGCCTGCCTCCCTCACCTCCTCGCGGTCGTCATGTCGTGTGCTGTCACCTCTTCCCCTCTCCAGACGGCTCGTTGGTGCTGCTCTCCCTGACCTCCCACACAGGCTGGGTCACCGCCGTAAAGTGGGCGCCTTCCCATGAGCACCAGCTGGTCTCCGGTTCCCTTGACAACCTGGTCAAACTGTGGGACACCAGAAGGTCTGTGAAGCACTTAATTCACACTCAAGTATTAAAAAAAAAAATCAGTACAGTATTCTCATAGGGACTGTCTGTGGAGTGAACTTAGCAGTTTGTGGTATTATTTATTTTTTTTATCTCATCTGTGATATTACATTTAAAATAAAGTCACAATGGAATTAAATTATAACTAAAACAGAACTAGAAACTAGAACTAAAAATTAGAACTAAAAATAAAAATAGTCACTGTAGAAGAGCAGCTGATGACACAAGGCTGATTATAATCCATGCAGTTGCAGGACATGAGCGGTCGTGTGCATGATCACATGTTTGACAGCGTATGTTTACCGTTCCACACAGTTATGGGCAGAGCTTTCCGCTCCAGAGCCTCCTCTGTCTGGAAGCAGCTTCCTGCCATTGTCAGAGTCAGATCCTGCTGTACCTCAGTGTTTAAAACCCAAGACCCTTTTCCCTCAGGACAGCCTCCAATCCACAGCACCATAACACTTTACTGCAGCCTGTCATTCACATTCTCCTCCTTTGCATTGCCTGGCACTCTGATATGTGCTCACATATGTGTGTGTGGGCGTGTGCAGGCGCTCACATATGCACATACACAGATGAATACACAAGCTGTGCCCTTGTTTCTTGGCGTATGTGATGTGAATTCTCTCTCGTGGATTTCTTTTTCTTTTTTTTAATGTGTTGATGTGCCTTTTGTTTCCTGCTCACTTTGTGGCAATCCCGTTCTGCTAAAAGCCCTCTATAAATAAACCTGACATGTAAACTTGGCTGTGTTGTCTTTCAGCTGCAAGGCTCCTCTGTACGACCTGGCGGCCCACGAGGACAAAGTGTTCTGTGTGGACTGGACAGAAAGCGGGGTGAGACACACAAGCTGCTTTCCTCACAAATTTAATGATAAAGCAATAAGGAATATTCAGTGTTGGTGTAACAGATAAAATAAGATTAAACTATAATGATACAGAGGGGAAATCAAGGCTGTTACTGCAGCAAAGAATTCAATAAAGCTACAATAATTAGAAAAAATTGGCAGTTTAGGATGCAGTGTCTTAATTCAATTCATATACCATCCAACCTGCCTAAGATTTCTATTGTGTTAAAGCATGATAGCTCTTGCATGGTGCATGAAATAGATGTACAACTCATCCCTGTTTGTTCTATTTTCAGCTGATGTTGAGCGGAGGTGCGGATAACAAGCTGTACACCTACAGATACTCGGCCTGCAAGACGGACGCCGGCGCATAGCCCGAGCTCCAGCATCGACAGCAGAGCACCACCACGTCATCCATCACCACAGACAGACAGAATGCACAGAGATACGGACATTAATAATATCAGTGGTCTGACGGACTGAATAAAGCGTCAGTGTTTATATTATTTTAGAAAGCTGGCTTGCTTTGTTACTCACTGTCCTGGTTATTTTTACTCTCCTGAGTTTTGACAAGTGTTTTCTTACGATTTGTCTTTGTATTCCTGTGAAATCCCTAACCCAAGATAACTATAAATTAATTTTGTCTTCTAAAATTGTGTTGTTTTTTTTCAAATTATTGTTGCAGTCATCAAGGGTCTCATAGCACCCATATTGTTCCCAAATTGTCTTGATGATGGATATAAGAAATCAGTCGTCATACCCCATACCCTCTCATACATTGAACATTGCCATTGAAGGTTAGCTTTCTCTCAGGTTTTTTAAGGGTCACATTCCACATTCACATCTTGCAGCTATTGTGTAATCATCTACTTCCTCAAATTTCTGAAAGGTAAAAGCGAAAAGTTGTCTTTGAAAATAAGATTTTCTTCCTTCTCCAACTGGTTTGACCAGATAGCAGAAAGGGGGTGGAAGAGCTCTCACTCTGTTCGTATTCCCAGATACCAAAACATCCCACAGCAGTCTGCACTCAGTGCGCTTGTGTTAATGGAAGAGAAGGATATGTAGCAAAAACAAAACAAAATGAAACAAAAAACATCCAAACCAAAACCAATCATTATTAGTATACAAAAAACAAGAATACATTTTGGCCAGTTTTTGGACAAAAATTATGTTGCACACATATGGGATTTAGCAGTTGACCAGAGAGCTGAGAAAGATGATGCTACACCCCAGTGATGCAAATATTAATCTGCTGATCTGTACGCCGAAACTTGAATATTTGATTTAAGAATATTAGTCAGTCAGGCACATTGATGAATAAACAATATCATATTATACTACAACACAGTGTTTAAAGTTATCTGGTTTACCTGTTAACCCTATGTCGAAATATACCCCAGATTGGTTGCTGTTTTTAGATCCTCTCTAAATGAGGCAAATTTGCTGATTCTGCTGAAGGTGAGAGCATAAAATTATGTCAACTAATGCTTACTTTTGCGGGGCGTGGGACAAGTCAGAGTTTTATTGTTGAGCGGTTCATCTTCTCAGATACACGATCTTGGGTTTGACCTGAACTGTATAGTAACCATAGCGACCCCGTGTGTCAGAGGAGCGCTACAGCTGCTTTGCATATCCTGTTTCTCTGAGTCAGAGATGATGATGATGACTAGTAGGAGCTAACCTGTGCTGCATAGATGCTCGGACTGCGGGACGAAACTAAAAGCAAGGTAGGGTCAAAACCACCTTTGACGTATTTGTGTGTAAGATATGAGAAGAGTGGACTTGTTGACGTAACTCGTCGCTTAGTTCAGTGTTTACATGACGTTAGACAAGCTATCACTGCCACGACGGCTGCTGCTAGCTAAACTGCTGCTAGCCCACAAGCTCCTTCCTTTAAGGTGTTCCTGTATGTTTCGATAAACAATATGTATTGTGTTTTCATGAATTTATTCACACAGCTGATCGGACAGATAACGTGCTTACTCATAACTTTGCTTTATATTTGTGTGCCAGTAACTAATTCACATCCCCTCTAGTTCTTGTTGTAACTGAACACCTGCTAGACAGCCAGCTGCCTCTCAGAGATATTATTCACTTGACTCCTTACAGTCGCAGGTGTCTGATCCCTGCTCCGACAGCCTTATTAGATTTGCTTTTAGCGTTTAGCACCGATATGCTTTTGTTTATCCCTGGCCCTGTTTTGCTCCTGTCTGGTAACCACATTATAACTAACGGGGAAACAGCTGTCAACTGAGTTCTCAGTGGCTAATTGCATTTTTGTCTGAATTGTTCCCAGTGTGGCTCCGGGGAAAACGAGCAATTTTCCCAATTCTCTATTATTTTAGTTGGTAGAAGTTATATCGATGAGAGTATGAATGATGATTGTTATTATCATAATTGTAACTTTTCACATTGTGGTTATCAGCCCACGTAGAGTAGATGGCTGTTCATGTCCATAGGTAATCATATCTAACAACCAAAGTAGACTCAGATGGGGTTATTTGTGAAGCTGTCTTATCAAATGGGCATGCTCTGTTTTATGTGCATTTGTTTGGGGATCCTTGGAATAAAAAAAAATAAATATAAGTTAAAAAGGAATAGTTCCTTTAACCCCAAATTTCACTGACATCAATAACTATTGGGTTTCAGATTTTGCCATTTCTTAAAGCCAAGTATAGTGCATTTATCCCAATGCGTTGTTTGTTTGATATCATCTCAATGTTGCTGTTTTTTTTTGTTGTTGTTTTTTGCAGAGCAGACAAAAACTGATCTCAAATGATGGACGGGTGAGTGTAAATTAACTTTACCACTGTAACCTCACTGAGAGATTATTAGGCTTATCACTGACAGCATTTTTGTTCTTATATATTAGACATACATACCATATACCCATGCATATGCTAAAGTTCACGTTTTCTTCCATTAGTTTTTAAAGGTGCACAATGCAAAATTGAGGGTTGATTGAAGTGAGGACTGTCTAGACTCAACTGACAAAAAAACAATAGCACCTCCATATAACCATAGATTTCATCATATTTCCAGCTTATTTCGCTTTTATTGGTTGAGTCTAAATGGCCCTCATCATTGGGCTAATATGAGAACCATGTAGATTCAGCTATCAAATTACATGCATGTTTTGTCTTTTGAGTCTAAACAGTTCTCATTTGAAGAGACTCTAGCTTTGCAAAATGCATCTTTAAGTAGCCTTGTTGTCATGTGTTGCTTATTTGTTCATCTAAATTAATATCTATCTAAATTAATTTGAATGTGTATAGCCCACTTTTCATCTCATTCTTATGTATTTTACAATTACTTGATTTTATACCTTTTTGGATGTAAAGCGTAGCGTCACTGACCCTCCGGTTCCCCCCTGCCCAGGTTTGCGGGCGACATGCTGAGCGGCGGCCGGGCTCTGCTGGGCGAGGACAGCTCGGTGATGGCTCGCATGCAGAAGAAGTTCTGGAAGACCAAGCAGGTTCTCATCAAAGCCACGGGCAAGAAGGAGGACGAGTACGTGGTGGCCTCGGACGCTGACCTGGACGCCAAGCTGGAGGTATAGGAGGCTGGAAATATACATTTTTTTGTCCGTTAGATTTGGTCGGTGATCAGTTGGAATTGCAGCAGCATTACTAGACTTGTCTCATGGTTTCACAAGTGACCAAGAACCTCCCTGCACCTCCCATCCCCTTGAATTATGGTGGCCTGCATTTGTCATGAACAGTAAAGTTACATTTTCTCTGGAGAGACAAATAAGATAAAATAAGAAATGTATTACAGTGCAAAGTACTGTTATTAGTCACACTCCTTTGCCACTGGTGTTTTCTTGTCATAACGAAGCTTTTAGCCTTCGCAGCTGAAAACCCTTGTGATACTGGTTGGCACTGTTTTCCTTTGCTGAACAATTGAAAAGGGAGGAGAGAGATGCTTTTGAAGGCAAACCAATTGTTGAATAATGGGTGTTAATCACCACTAGAAGCCCTGTGCAGATAACATGGTCATTTTGTTCTATGCAGCAGTAAAAATTGGACATGTTGTGTGTTTGATTGCTTTGTAAAAGGAATTGGGTTTGCAGTCAGGGTTTAGTATAGAAACACAGTAAAAACACAAGTGAAGCAGACAGGTTTCTACAGTGGCATATCTAAAAATACCGTCGTTCTTGCTATAAAATTGGAAAAGGAGCACAGGTGCAGGTGGAGATTCGAAGTGTAGATGGGTATTTTCATTGATTTTCAAAGACTGTGCTGCTGCAGAGCCTGGTTACAGCTGCAGATGTACGTACTGATCATTATTCCAGGTTTTAAGCATTTACTATAGGTCTGTGTAAGGGATTACACCACCTGTAGAATGTTTGTTTGAGTGGGAATGAAGCTAAAAGGTTGTCAAAATGTCAGCAGCATGTTGGCTCAAGGTTTCCCCCCATTATCTGTGTCCGTCATTCTGTGCTGTCGAGGTATAACGGTTCCAATTATATGTGAGAGTCTCGCGGCGCATCCCAGGCAGGGTAATTATGTTGACAGGGTACAATATGTTCCCGCGCCTCGGCCGAGGCTCCGCCACTCCCCGCAGATGTGAGAGAGACGGACAGTTTGGACCGGCTGAACCTCGCTGGCATTTAGTCCGCTCCTGTGAGACGCCGACGTGCTACTGTTTCACAAGGCCGCTGGGGCCGGACTGAGAGGTCTTTGTTCGCTCTGAAACTGGAGTCTGCCCCGTCCTCCTGCTCTCACGGTCCCTCACATCGTCCCCGGTGACACAGAAACACACAGGCTGAGAATAGAGGAGGGACGAGCTGAATCACCCCAGTGGAGCTGTACATTTGACTGAACAAAAGGAAAGATTTTAACCTCCTCTTTGTATATATGGTATGGTTTAAACCCAGTGGCTCATGTCTTTTTTGCTTCTTCCCTCCCTGCGTCCCCTTTATGAACCCAATCCTGAATTAGAAGCCTCTCCGGAGCAGCAAAGCCGCAAAAGCACCACAGCAGATTAGATTTACACCTGCTGCTGGAGGGGAGCCTCGCTGCTAACTTGATTTAGCAGGGGCTTTATCACACAATTGCCTCCGTGCATTTTCAAATTTAATATCGTCACTTTTGCTGTGCATGGCGTAACACTTGAGCTACTTGAATGGGGTTGTGGATAGTATTTCAGTTTTTAAAAAATTGAGCTGTTTCAAAAGTTAATAGTCAATAAGGCACTTTTCAAGCCATCATTACCCTTTTTGAATCATGTTACAAGAAGTGTTTTTAAGTGTTTTTCTCAGTGACGGAGACTGGATGATGACACAGAAAGGCACAAATACACAGAGGACAAAAGTGAATGGAGGGCCATGTGTGTGCATGCACTGTGTGTACGGGTGCAAATGTGGATGTTTATCTTTGTCTGCCTCTGCTATTGCCCTGGCATATGGCTGGTGACTCAGATAGAGCCGTTATTATTAGATAAATGTGCTTTTGATGAATCAGTGAGCAATTGCACATCTTTCCAATGCAGATTGTAAAAAAAAAAAAAAATCAGGAGGCCGTGCACAAGCAGAAGAGTAGTTTAGTCTCAGGTGTTTGGCTGCTCTTGTGGCCGTCTGGGTGAAGGTGGTGACTGTTTAGTCTGAAGTTAATCAGTAACTTTGTGCACCTTCAGATAACCTTCCTCTTTCCTCGGTCCTAAGGCTGACTTCCTTGAGTGTATGTGGTCAAACCAGGCAGGGCTTTAATCTAATTCAACTTTCCAAATAATTACCACAGCAGTGCAAAACTTTTTTTTAAACTTTTATGTTATAGAAAATATAACATTGCTTATAAGGTTTGCATAAGCAGGGTGAAGAACTGACTTTTATGGACACTGTCCGCACTGCACAATGCAATACCCTGTTTGCAAAAGCTGCATTTTTTTTATTTTATAAACTAAATGTGTGACAAAATATCATTAGAAATTAAGTATTTTGGTTTTACAATAATGCCCTGGCCTACAAATTGTATTCTCCAGATCTAAGAAGTTTGTCACAGACCCCAGCAAAAGTCACATCATCGTCATCTTATTTTTTTTCAGTGGAAATGAAAATTATAATGCAAAAATGATCATTCCTGCTAAAACTGGATCATATCACAATTGCAATATCTCTCAAAGTAACTGCAACATGACATCAAGAATTAAAGGAATTAAAAAGAACCGTCATTATCCACTCAGGAAGGTTTTATATCAATATAAAACACCTGGAGTTGACTGCTGCACCGCCTCCAGAACAACTGGAGTGACTGGAGATTGAATATTTAAAGCTCCATAAAGAAATACTTCCAATTCCAACAGCATTTGAAGGCAGCATCTACTTGCTAATGTAGTGACAGTTGGCAGTTGTGCAGAACAAGTGAGAAACATCTCGGAGATAATGAGGTAAATATTGACTTTTGGACCCGCAGTGCAGTCGTTTGGCTTCAGAGCATTTGGATTGTGCAGGTTGGAGTTGATTCTAGCTTGTTTTTTACCCTTTTAACAGCAGATAAAAATTTAGGGAAAAAAAAACTAATTGTAAGCGTGACATTTAGCGGTCAGTGCAATTCCCCCGAAATGTCACGTTGTTATCAGCTCGGGAGCGCGTTGTACCTGAGGGTTGTCAATACAATCGACAGTACACAAAATCAACTGCAGAGTCTCCCTGCGTAAACACAGACTGATGTTCCTCTGTCTGTTTCACCCTCATCAGTCAGTCGCTGCTGTTGTCTGCCAGATGGGACGACAAGGAGCCGCCTGCCAAACAGCCAGAGAGGAGGAAGATGTTTGCTCACTTATTCCGAATATGTAGCGCTGCCTTCACTGAAGCAGAACGACAAACATTACACTGCAAAAAATCTCTCTCATTTAGTCTTGTATTAAGTCTTAGTTATTTTGATCAAAACAAATGAATAAAATCAGTCTCTGGGGTGAGATTATCCAGTTTTATCCTGCTCATCTTATGAATTTTGTACATTGAAGCACAGTGATCTGACTTTTTAAAAGAATTATTGAAGCAAATGAAGCTAAACTGGACATGAATGAAAACATCCAAATCACGGTGCATACTCATGTTGTGAAGCTTTTGTTTTTGAGTGTTTGCTAACGCGGCCCGTCCGTCTGTCTGTGCAGTTCTTCCGCTCCGTCCAGTCCACGTGCACGGAGCTGCTGAAGGTGATCGAGAAGTACCAGCAGAGGATCACACGTGAGTGACATTCATAACCAGACCTTCCGCCATCAGGAAGCTGCTGTGAAAACCAGTTGAAAATTGATTCAGCGTACTGATAATACCTTGATTGCATGTGATATTATCAGATCAGGTTACATCATGTCAGGTTAGTCCAGGGTTTCAGAATTTTAGGACACGCAACAAACCTTTAACCATTTGGTAGCCGAAAAATAGCGTTTCTATATTTTCAAAAGTATTGATAAGATTGTCTGGTTTTAGGTTTTTGTGTGTGGGTGTTTCTCAGGCTCCTCTCGGCAGCTCTGATCTTTGCTTAATTACCATGCAAGGAAAAATATCTGTGGTCTTGAACTTGTACCTCTTTCCTCAGACCTGTCCCAGGAAGAGAACGAGCTGGGCCTGTTCCTGCGCTTCCAGGCCGAGCACGACCGCACCAAGGCCGGCAACATGATGGACGCCACCAGCAAGGCCCTGTGCACCTCCGCCAAGCAGAGGTCAGCACATGAACGCATAAAGCAGCAGCGTTAAACAAGCAAACTGATGATCATGTGCTGTATTGTTGAAAATATAATATGATATGTGGTACGTACTGAGAGTTTATTCACACGCACGCTCTCCTCCGTAGGCTGGCGCTGTGCCCGCCGCTGCACCGTTTGCATCAGGAAGTGGAGACGTTCCGGCGGCGCGCCATCGCCGACACGCTGCTGACGGTGGGCCGCATGGAGAAGGCCCGCACCGAGTACCGGGGAGCCCTGCTGTGGATGAAGGACGTCTCCCAAGAGCTTGACCCAGACACCTACAAACAGCTGGAGAAGTTCCGCAAGGTACTGGAACCCCTATGTGTACAAAAAAAATAAATTAATTAAACTAAAAAATGAAACAATTAATCTGTATCCGAGTGTGTGTATATTTGAATATGAGTAGCATGCATATGAATATTGTCTGCTCTCTGTCTTAGTTTTCTCTGTTTGTTTCTGTTTTGAGGTCCAAGCTCAGGTGAGAGGGACGAAGAGCCAGTTTGAGAAGCTGAAGAACGACGTGTGTCAGAAGGTGGACATGCTGGGAGCCAGCCGCTGCAACATGCTGTCCCACTCCCTCTGCACCTACCAGGTACGTGTGTGTGTGTGCTTGCTGTAGTGTACAGTGTACTGCATGCTTTATATGTACACATACACTTTGCATAATCCCTTTTCACTTATAGAAATCTATACAGGTCACGCGTTTGAGTTTCTTACTTATCTTAAGACTTACAAAACAAACATTTCAGAGGGTTTTATCATCTGTAGTTGTGAAACATTTAGCCCTGAAACATATTCATATTGTCAGCAGGTTGGGTGGTTGTGTTTGTTGCTGTCACGACATTTAATACTCCTCTATTGATGTCTCCATCTACCCGCATGTTTGTCTCTTCCTTCCTTCCTTCCTTCCTTTTTCTTTTTTCTTTTCTTTTTCTTTTTTGTCAGACCACTCTCCTGCAGTTTTGGGAGAAGACGGCCCACGCCATGTCAGGGATCCACGAGGCCTTCCAAGGACACGTGCCCTACCAGTTCACCACACTCAAGGTAGATCGATAACTTGTTTTTATTGTTATTAAATGAAGCACATTTTGGTGGCTCTTCTTCTAACTGCAATAAAAATACCTAATAGGACAGGCTGAGTTCTAGTTATAAGAATCCAACATTTTGAAGTTATTGGATACCTTGTAGTTGCTGAAAGTTTATATGGCAATAGTCTAATATTATTAGCAGCTCTTCCTGGTGGCTTCAAAGTGTCTTGTCAAATCGGTATAAATGTCTTTCGATCATATTTTACCCAGGACCTGCGGGACCCTCTGGAGCAGTTAACAGAGACACAGAAACAAGAGGACAAGAAGGAGAAGACTCTGCAGAGCAACACAGACAGGTGAGAACACACACACACACAAACACACAGCTGGGTTCAGTTTATGTTCAGTCAATTTCAGTCAATGGATTTTCTTTCAAACAGAAATGTTATAATAATTTTACAGTAGATTGTCCCGTTTAATCCATTTACAAATAATTAAAATGAATGCTCTGTCATTAGTAAATTAAATGTATGCTGTTATATATTGACCCCAGCCAGAACACACACACATTATGCAATACCATCTGTCTCCTTATGCATTCATTTCTCTTCTCTCTTCATCTCATCAATAACACACACACACACCCCTAAACACACCTGGTTTCACCCATCTCTGTATGTTCACCCCTGCTCTGCCCTCTCTGTCTTGCACTGCACACACGAATCTCAGCTATGTCTTCTTCAAACATCAGCCCATTGTCCCACCCATGTTCACTCACAAGTAAGTTGTGTGTGTGTGGCAGGTTTCGAGTGCATGCGCCCAACTAGTGAAGCAGTAGGTAGCTGGAGGCTTTAGCATAACGACGCAGTGAATTATACATGTCTCAGAAGTGGCTCCAAATCAAACGGAGGCTGCTGCAAAGCTAAAAATAACAAAACCACGTCTCGCCAATTAGATGAGGCACTTTCTTATTTATTTTTTTTTTTTACCCTCCTCCTCCTCCCTCCTTCCCTCTGTCCCAGTCTGGTGTCCTTGGACGATGACAAGCCATCAGGTGGTGCATCTGAAGCAGGTATGTGCTGCCCCCTGTAGGCCCAAACGCAGCATGGAAAGTCCTGGGTTGAGATAAGACAGGATGAAATTTTAATGATTGCCACTGGGAAATTGGGACTTTGCAGCAACAAGTAATAGGATTAAAAATTAAAAAAAAAAAAAAATAGAAAATAACACTAGAGCAAATGTATTAAACATAACTAGCAGCAACACTAGACATATTAAAGAAATACTTCACCCCAAATTCAGTCTGTGATGAACTCCTCACCCCTGTGCCAGATGAAATTTGAATGAAGTGTGTATGAAAACACAGATTTTTACTTTCAGAACAGCTATGAAATTAATTCAATGTATCCCTAATCATTTCTATTCCATGAATCCTCGCATTTTTTGATTGAAATAAAAACGTTCAAAGCTAAACTGCCTTGTAATCGACCTTTTTCACAGCAGACATTTTGACATGATCCAGCAGGTAAACACAGGTGTGATCAATGACATTAATTAAGACTCCTGCTATTGTTCATGCTGGCTCACTGGAAAGCCTCTGCTGCACTTCAATGGAACTGAACCTTAATTAATGCCATTCGTCACACCTGTGTTTACCTGCTATTTCATGTCAAGCTGACTGCTGTGGAACAGGTCTATATTATGATAATCAGTACATCCAGCTTCATTTAAATTGACTGTCTTTGACCTCCAGTGTAATGAACTGTCTATTAAAGTACATAGTCTGCAATTTTACATTCACTTAACAAAATACAAAATCTGCCTCAAAATGCAACATGGCTGCATTGGATTTCTCCCTGTATGATTATTGAACATTGGTGCTAAATGGTGCTGGCTTTCTATCCTAAGAGCTAATTAATTGCATCCACCTGGTTCTCTGGTGCATGCTCTAAATCCGTCCCTGATTAGATGACTAGAACGAAAATTCTGGGTCATGAAGTCCAGGATCGAGATATTTAAACACCTCGATCCTGGATGCTTAGAAAAATACACCATCAAATGACGAAAACACACCCAGACATTCAAGGTAGATAGCCAAAAGCTTTTAACAATGCTAAAATATTAATGACACACTGATCATGTCAGTATAAGAAGCTTCACCCTGTTGCTTTGGACGTGCACTGATACAGTTGTGGTTTCCTGTGCAGGCCCCGCCCACAGCAGTGATGGACTGAGCCAAACCAGTGATAGTGGTAAGTGTGTGTGTTATGTGTGTGCTTGAGGAAGTCAGAGAGCATGTAGCTGTGTAAATGAGTGTTTGCTGTCTTCTGTAGCCTGCACTTGTGTAAATAGTTTTAGATGTGTGCATTGTGATTTCGTGCCGTTGCTCATGGCAGATTGGATTACCGGTTACTTCGGTGATCCTTTGATCTCAGTCTATTAAAAAAAATGCCACGACACCTGCCCTAAACCCGTCATGCACTCCAGCCCTGCACGATCCGAGCGGCTCGTTGAGCTCAGTGGGCCCCGACGACGACCTGATGCTGATGGCCTGTGACCTCCTCCAGCCGCCGCCACCGCCACCATTTGAGGCCCACACAAACCTCCCGTTCCAGCCCCAGCTCCAGCCTCCTCCCCAGGCTGTGGATCTGGAACAGACCTGGGGCTCCGGGAACGTCCAGCCCGGCCTCCCACAGCTGCCCGCTCCTGGTAAACAGGCTCTTGTGCTGTCAGCGCTCTGGTTCTGCTTTCTTGTTCCCCTCTCGCTGGCACTTCTCTCTTCAAGCTGGCCCGCTTGGTTCTCAGCTTCTGCTTTCCACTTCGATGTAGTAGAAATGCATCTCTTCTCCCTGGATTAACTCTGGTTCTGCTTTACTCTTTGGATCTGGGTTCAGTCTGGTACAAGGACCTTCTCTCCTGTCTCTGAAGAACAATCGAGCATCTGCTTCACGGCTGAGTTAAAAAATGTGTGCACAATCATTTTGCATTTGTAGATGGTCTAGACACTTGGCACGGGACTAATTATTGTGTTTTTAATGAGTGGCAACCAAAACCTGTCATTTTTACCCATAATTCCACACCTACAGTAATTGCAAACTTGTAACTGCACACAGTGTTTATCACCCTGGGAAGCGCATGTCGTAATTTGTCACACAGGGAAAGCCACGGCTGCTGTTTTGTTTGAAGACACAACAGGCAGAAAGGACGACAAATGAGAGAGAGGGCGCTCTGTTTGGGAATTTACCTTCTTTGAATTGTCATTGGATGAAATTAAAAGAAAAAAAATGATAGACTTCCAGGTCATAACTAACTTTTTTCAGCTCTTCACCTCCAGTCCTCAGGCTCTGCTGCAGGAGGATCAGTCACCTTTTATCTCTCTCTCTCATATAGACGGGGGTCTGCTCTCCGGTGGCGCTCCCTGTCCCGACGGCGCAGGCCTGAGACTGGAGGAGGACGAGGGTGAGAGGAGCGACATGGCGTTCCTCAAAGACCTGCTCAGCCCGGGCC
>OMLF01026594.1:25652-68864 GCA_900302615.1 Holocentrus rufus | reverse complement strand
ACCCCCCCGACTAGACGACGGCCTCGGAAAGAGTCCAGGACGGGAGAGCGGCCTCGCTGTGACCCGCGGAGACGAGTCCTCCGCTGGGAGCCGGAGGGGCTTCACCCGTACCAGCCAGCAGCTCCACTCCCATGAAGAGCCAAGAATGCCACACAAGTAGAAAAGAGCCACAGCGGCCCTTCTGTGAAACAACTTGAAAATATTATGATTGCGTCCATAAAGCTCTCACTCTTTTTGACAGGCACAGCCAGCTTAACAAGGAAGCGTTGTCTCCCTCATTCAGAGAAGTCGTAGCCCCCCCGCGGAGAGAAACACGCTCCCACCAACGAGCTGATAAGTGATATGAACTGTGGAGTTTATGTTCGGGTTTCTCTGTGCTTCATGACTCTATCTGAGCAGACTTTAACTGGGAGACGGCCCGACAGTACCGAGACAAACCGCTCAGAGCGATTTACCAGAGACAGCGTTTTGAGATTACACCTAGGCCAAATAATCAATCAATTTCAATAGTGACTTATTAGTCTTACATATATGAAATTTATAACTGCACCTGGACAGAAAGATTTAAATCCTCGCTCGGTTGTCCTTGAAAGATGTCATGAAAATGCATAGGGAGCTATTAATATTGGTTATATTAATACAAGGTAACTACAACGGACGTGTGTGTGTGTGTGTGTGCGTGTGTAATGCAGGAAGTCAATATCAGCAATTGATTGAACATGTGCTCCCAGGCTGTAAACAGCTTGTCAGCGGTCGTGCAGTGCCTTTACTCCAATTTAAAGTAATCCTCGTGATGCAGCACAGGAACCGGGATCACGTTATTTTCAAAGGGGCTCGAGTTGTTTTGGCACAAGATTCACCTGAGCTCCATTCATAAAAGAGTATTTTGATATCATGATTCACATAACACACCACCAAGCATCACAAGATATCAAATATGATCATAAATTGCGCGGAACAAAGGTGAATAGTAGAGAGGGTGGGAGGAAAATCAGATGGACGTTTGAAACAAGAAAACGTATAAAGTTTCATTGATTCAGTTTTCTGTTTTTTAGTGGTTCACTCATTCATTCTTTCATTCAAGAAGTCCCATTTGTTAAAAAAAAAAAATGGTTATTAGGGATGAAAGGAATTACAGGGTAAGACGAATCCGCTTTGAAGTTTACCTGGACACTACAGCTGAAAGTTGATAAGTGAATGTGTTCTGGCTCAAGTGAAAGATATAAATTATGTTTAATGCAGATATGATAGGTTTCAGTTTTTGCAGATGTTCAAATCTTCTAATAGTTTTGTTTTGATGTAACTGCAGTAAAACTTTCCATAAATATATATTTATAAGGCATTATAATGACTAGTGGTAAATAACACACTATAAACATGTATGTAATGTCTTATGACATCATATATGAACACCTATAGTGATTTGTGAGTGGTTATAAAGCTTATTTATAATGTATATGTGCTACAATCTCTTATACAATATATAATATTATTTATAACACCTCCTGAGCTTTTTAACCTTTTTTTCTCTTAAAGTAAAGTAAGATGCTCGCTCACAGTGTATTATAAAGCTTTATGAACCATTTTTTCTCTGCTTTAAATAAAGTGATAGCAGGTCATAAAGCTCCATAATATGCTACAAATACTGAGTCATAACAGCCTACATGCCCATGGTGCGCTCATAGATGGTGTCAAGGCATTATAAACATGTTAACAGTGTGTTATAGCAACAACTATATTGTCCTGTACATAGATATTTCATAGAAAGTGTGGACATAATTGGTTATCATTGGTATAGGATGATGTCAGTGATGATGTCGTCCACTCGCGCCAACAACCAAACTGCACTGGAACATCTTTTAAAATGGCAGCGGGGCAGAGTGCAGCCAAAACTCGGGGAATCATCCCACGTTAATTCATCTTGTAGAACATTTGTAATCCTGCTGATGCCAGCCAAGAGCTGCACGGCTCGCATGCCAAAATCCTCCTGAAGGTACTGCAGCGTTTCTGACTGCTCTGGCTCCTCACACTTCGCCTTAGGAGCCAAAGGTAATTCATTGGACACGAGTTCCAGCACAGACTGTGGTCAAGTTCTGTGCATTTCAAGTGCTTGGAGGCAAAATATAATGACTTTGTGGTAAAAGGATGATAGAATTTATTTCTGTTTGGCGCCAAAAATCTGAAAAAAGTCCATGTCTGTGCTCTAGTTAGTCATGACAAGATCTTACACAGCAATGATCATTTTTTACAATAATTGCAATATCCAACTCAGTGAAAATGCACCAAGCCCGTCTGCGGAACGAGACCTAATGATGAAACACAACATCTTGTGAGTGTAATTATCAGCTGTGTGATCTCGGCTCCCAGGAGTTCCTGTAAATGAAATGTGTGGCAGTGTGGCAAATTGATGAAATCCCCTCAGCCAACACTCTCCAGTCGCTCAGTGAGGTAAGACGCAGGACTTTGAACAGAGCGACAGCCAGTTGCTCTTCCAAAGTGTGCCAGTGTATCGCAGTGACCTCCGGCGCTGTGACATCTGACGAAATATCCCTGATAAATTCATGCACCGGTGGGCAGAGTCGGGTTTCTGCCATATTTCCTGCGTATCGTGTTTGCTGACTATATAAATGCAGTAATTGAAATGTAAAGCAGGCTTCCCGTGCTACAATATTTACACAAAACACCTCACATATGGTACGAATTGCTGGACAGCTGCTATCAATCGCAGAAGCCAAGCGTAAGAAACACTTTGAAATGAATTTTAAATTAAGAGGGAGGGATGGACAGTCTCAAGGCATCTATGGACTCCACAATGGTAATTCTTAAAAGTGCGGTGTTACTGTATATTTTGCCTAATTAGGATGGCATTTCATAGGCTTTCCTTCCATGTAATGTGTATGTGAGGGCACTTCAGTTTCACAGGTTGATGGAAATCACATGGAAATTCCTAAATTATCGACCGGTTATCCCATGATTTTGTTTTAATGACTCTGCGTCCACCCTGTTTCAATTTTACATGTGATGCATCCCGTCTGCAAACAGAGGCACAGCAAATCAGTGAAAGTGTTTGTGCTTAGTTCTTATGTTTTTTTGTGACCTGATCTTTTTGGCTTGATTGTAACATTCATGTTTGTATATTAAATCAATATTCATATCTGAAATCAGTGGGAACAGATCCTGCATGTGCACATTGACAACAAGGATGCTAAACATTGACAAAAAACATAATTTGCATGACAGTCCATCATGGCACTGAACAAAATACTGCAAATGTGCAAATGTTCGTTTCTTGCATTATTTGCTGTGGACGTCGGACGACACTTCTTCAAGGTTTGAGGATGAAAGTGAGAGGATGAAAGAGCTTTGATTGACACATCACAGAATGTTTTATCATATGCATCTGTTAAATCTGCAGCCTCACTCTCTCTCTCTCTGCTGTCCCCCATCATTGCTGCTGCTATCCTTTCATTTTTATGACAAGATCAATTTTGGAAAATTTGCAAGTATAAGTTGAGCTGTAGACTAAACAGCTCTCCTGTTGGTTCCAGGAAAACATGTTTAACTTCAGAGCTGTCAGACTTGGAAATGGCCTGCAAACCCGTTCTAATACACCGAGCCAGCCTCTTTCCTGAGTCATTACGTTCTTGGGGGTCACCGCTAAATCAGCGGTAATCATATGGGCCATGATCGCACTCCTATGACATTCGGCGTTTCCACTGGAAGGGGGTCGCTCTGTATTGCCTTGTGGCTGCGGCGTCTCTGCGGGGGAGCCGTGAGTCAATATATTCTCTTACATGTTTGTGATTTTTTCCCTTTCTCCTTGATGTGCTTGGTCAGACAGCTGCGAGCGGAGCTGAGTCATGGTACGATTCTCTTTTACAGTACACTGGAAATATTCTGATGATCAGCAACACATGACTGGAAATTAATCATTTGAAACCTGTGGGGTGAGCAACTTTGCCAGCTCATCTAAAAATTTGCCCTGTTCCACGTCTCAGGCCACGTACGCAGCCTGGATGTAGTGTTATCTGAATTGTGCAGATCTGCAAATTTGGAGGCTTCGTGCAAATCCATCAGTGATTGGATCACCTCAGGAAGGACTCTTGGTTTCTATTCATCTCGGATTTGCGCCATTTCATGACTCAGCACCACTGATGATGCCAGATTACAGTGATTACATGAAGAAATGTTGTGTACCTCTCTCCCTGCAACCAATCATTGATAATACGGGTGTACAGGAGAGATTTTGTGGATTCGCCCTGTTTTATCTGTCATAGGTGTGATGTGATACGTGTGGCTGCAACCCCAATGTCTCAGCTTCAACTGCAAATGCCTTTTGTCAAATTATGCAGATTGGCCAAATTGAGTCTGTGCATATTCAGCAGTGATTAGATCATCTCCTATGGACTATTAGGCTCTATCTGGGTGGCATTAGATGGTGGTAAGGTAATTGGTAATTACCTTTGAATTTGCATGGATGGATGTCAGAGACCTCAGAGTTCGGGGTAATGATGTGTAGGCCTATGTTAGATTTCAGAGTTTGCGGCGCGCTCCCAAACACAAAGCAGATCACACTTACACCCGAGGGGAATTAGACGCAGAGACGCAGCGCTGCTGATCGCTTATAGGTCGTGGTTAAAGAGCCTGCAAACCGCAGTGACATCCCACGTTTCAACACTGCATGCCCTGAAGAAGAAGAAGAAGAAGCGCACTACGGGTTCTGGTCTTTGTGCAATGAGCGTGATTGTTTTAAAATGCATACAGAGTGTGATTACACGGAGGAGACAAACTAAAAACAGGCAGTAGTTTGGTGGATCGTGAATGTGTAGAGGTTGGTGAGGGGAGAAACAACTACTTTTATTTTCAGCAATAGTTTTTGTTATTGAACCATGACCAAAACCCTACCCTAACTTTAATTTGTTGTTTTATTTCTCAAACCCTGACTTTAACCCTTAGGTTGTGTCCACATTAAGCTGAGTAAATTTGAAAATTTGAAAATTTGCTGTCCCATCCACACGACACCACACTATCGTTTTCATACTGCTTCCCAAAAGCCAGCCATCCACACTAAAACACCCCAAAACACTTAAAAGCCCCCGATAGATCTTGGTTCTAGTAAACTGCGGCCTAAATCACATGATAAGCTGTGTCATCACTTTCAAAAAGCTCCATTTTCCCTTCCACACTTCAGTGCCAGACCGGCATTTAAACACTTTGGAGAGGTTTTTTGAAAAGACCACTTTTCATGGCTGGAATCACCAACTTAGTGTGGATGGAAGACCAAAATGGAGAAAAAAAAGATGCATAACCCTGCTTAGAATGGACATGACCTTAGCCAAAGTTGTCCCACTTTCCCAAACTTAACTGTTAGCTGAAGCTTCTCACATGACAAACAGGTGAAAACGGTGCAGTTTGTCACAAAACCCAGTTTGTCGTGGAGGAACACATTTTTGCGAGGCTGTGTTGCAGTGGTCGGGTGTGGTCGTCTGGCAGATTTCAGTTTTTGTTGGGCAAAAACACTGTAAGTCCTCTTATTGACTGTGAGCAGAAACAGATTCTTCGGCAGCAGCAGCAGCAGCAGTGAGTTTCTGTCACACCCTCGCTCATCTGCCACCTGTGGAAATCCAAATGTTTCTCTTCATAGAGAACAACAGGCTGGGCTCTTGGTAAAAACCATCTGAACTCACTAACCCAGACTGAAGCCTTGGATGCTGCACCCATTTCATATTTGTACTGGCTCTTACATGACGATACTAAAGCATACTCACACCGCACTGACTATAAACACCCAGCACTGTAAATGTTTTTACCTTCAGGTAACACAGTTCTCTTTATAGTAGACCAGAGAGGTTTAAGTCTAACAAAATTCAAATCTATCTCAAGCAGAACCCGACTGCTATATCCATATTGGCTTATCACAGATAGACCAGTATCCATGTATATGTTGGCTGATATTCAAAAAAACTGTAGATATTGCAGTAAAAAGCACTTGAGATGTGTAATATATCAAATCTCTACTATTTATCTTCATTACAACTACTGGATTGGCAAATTTGAGGATTCCTTGCTGCAAATCTTTGTTTTAATGTATAAAAAAATATCAGCCAATATATCATTATTGCCAGTTTCAATATCAGTATCGGCCCTATAAATCCAGAATCGCCCGGGCTCCAATCCCTAAGCAATCCGGACACTTTGAAATGTCAAAGCACTCCGCACAATCCAAACACCACGCCGCAGAGCGCACTGTATTCCTGGATCCAGCATAAGAAGAACTGCTGGGACATTAATGATGCTTGTCAACAATATCAGTGGCAACTCCAGTTTAGCTGGGAGGTCTTCGTAATACCTCGCATCCTCTGGGCCGCAGGCTTCCCAGCTGCTGCGGCCTACATTTCCTGCTATTACAGATGTTTTGGCCAAACAAGCAGTAGCAAGTTGCAGCCCTGAAATTGGTCTTAACCTTTTCTTCCTGCTGAAAAACATTCCTCCCTGGTGAAAGTGTCCAGCGTCCACCTCATCTTCAGCGGCTGCATACAAATCCTGGTGAAATGAGTTTTCACAGTAGAGGGAGAAAGGAAGCTGTAGGTTTTTTGAAATATTTTTATTCCCCTTTCAAGGCGGCTGATCTGTGACTCGCCGAGCCGAGCTGAGCGCCCCCAGGTGGACGGAGCCTTTAAATGAGGGGGGCGGTGCAATTAAGTGGAACTGATTTCCCATGACGAACTTTTCCCATGCAACGTGGTTTCATGTCCGCACATCAGATCACTTCCACGAGGCATTCAGAGTTAATGGCAGAACATATTTAATGTATGAGAAGGCCCGGGGAGTAAACACGGGCTTTTCCGTGAGAACCAGCCCCTTTGAATTCTTCACGTCGGCGCTGACTTCATCGTCCCTCCGTGCGCTCAAACAGCCATGAGTTGTACATAAAAAACAGTTGTTGCCAGCCCCTGTTGTATTTTGTGGCCAACGAGATGAGCTCTAATTGCCAACTCTGGAATGCTGTCAGTCCCACAGAATAGCTCTCTATCCCACATTAGGAACATTACAGGATGCCCCTCAGCCTGATATTTCGGCAGCCCGCTCTCAGAGGGGATATTGGAAGCAATTCCAGCAGAGATAAAAGCAGGATTAATATTGTTTCAAACAAAGCAGCTGTATAAATCATTGACATATCTCATTAATGCTGTTTGTTTAATTGGCAGGCACTTAAGCTTGCTCTTTAATCTCCTAACCCCAATTTATGAAGGGGTTTAAGCCGTTGAGTACGAGGTGGGTTTGGGTCAAGCAGAATTTAGAGCGTGACATGGAAATGGCATGGGATCTCTGTATGGATAAATAAGGTGTGACACAAAACATAAATCACAGCGAGGAATTGGACAAGGGTTGTGTTACAGTTGAGCTGCGCAGAGTAAAGAGAATGGATTCAAACAGATATGCAGGGTGATTAATATAAACAAACACACTGTTTTTATCTGGCATCCCATTGACGTTCTGCACGGTGGGGATCCCGACTTTTCTCCTGCTGATTTACGATGGAGGTTAGCTGAATGAGGAGCCAGCAGCAGATTCAGCTGATTTATGGTGCTTAGTGATATTTTACACAATCTAAACCCCATTTGTGGAGCCCAAGTCTGACTGGAGAATGGTGACCTCTGTTTAAAATGTTATCACTCCACCATAAGTCCTATGTACAGAGTGATTTATTAGTCTGAGTTTCTTGTTGTTGTTTTCAGCATCGAATTCCAACAAACATATGGATGAATTCTTCAAGAAAACACACATATACACAAAATTCTGATGTGCAAATCGACTTCTGACCGCATCACTGACTATGTTTACATGCACACAGTATCCCAGACACTAGCTCATATCCCAGCTATGGTCTTGACAGGGGTTAGATGTTTAAATGCATCTCTAAAATCCAGATTTTGTGCATCTCTGGATCCAAAATATGTCCCTAAATAAATGAAATTTCTCGGCCTGGCCCGTCTGTTTCCACATTGTGTCTGTGTTTGTTAGTGATGTGAAAGTGATCTGACTCTTTTCAGCTTGTGTTTCATATCCATATTAATATATTTTATGATAGAAAATATCGCTGCCATTTCCTGGTCACTCTGGTATTGAAGGAACCTTTTATCTCCTTGGTTTGCTGCCATATTTTGATGTTTTGATTTAATTTAACCGATAATACTTTTGCAAAATAGAGCTTGCGCCGAACAAGGGAAAAACTATATCTGATCTGGGACACAGTAAACAGGATAAGGTGTTTACATGTGCTCACTCAAAGACAGGATATCTGAGTATCCTGGGTACTGATGGATTTTAGTGTGTGTGTACATACAGTTATTGAAGCTGCACTGAGCAATTTCACACTTTGACACTTGCAAGTGGCAGCAAGAGATTTCAATTTTGGAAAGTTTGAAGGACTTCATTACCCAGAATTCATGCACTTATGTAATTTTAGAAATTTTCTTAAAACTACGTTTGTTCTTAGTAGCTGGTAGGGATGGAAATGGTGAAAAAATGCTTTGGCAGTGCATTTAACCACTGCTCGTGTCTCCAGGTTGCTTACTGCTGTTTAAGAGCAGGTTTTGTGTTTCACTCTCAGGTTTCGATTCGTCACTTCCTGTGCACTAAAAAGATTTCCTTCCGGCCTTACAAGATTCAAAGTTCAAGGTTCAAAAAGTTTATTGTCCATCAGTACAAGCAATGACACGTGGTGACGGAACGCTCTTCTCTAATGCAGTTTGTGATTTAGCCTGATTGGACAGATGTATTTTTGCATAAAAATCTTAGTGTGTTCAAATAATAAAAGAATAAGACAGACTGCATTCAATCTGGTGATTAATGACTGTTGTTAATCTCAAGAGGAAACATGACAAGTGAAAAAAACACCATAAACACCATGCATAAAAATCTCACCTACTGCAGCTTTAACTCAATTCACTTCCAATCATCTCCAGGGTTTCCTAAAGGAACTTATTAGCCCGGTGCTCATACCTCATTCAAAAAGCATTTATGTGAAAGACGGCATGTGCTCATGAGTGACAAAAATAAACTTGATGCACGCCTGTTAAAACAACTGTTTGGGACATAATGCAGCAAACAGGTGTGTGCGCCTACCTTCTTTTAAGCATTGCCAAATGTTACCGTCCCAATAACGTGAGAACTGACAAAACCAGGATGGGAAGAGGGTTTGGTTCCACTGAACTGTGGCTCTCCAGATGCCGTCATTAGACATGCAGAGGGGAATAAACACATCCTCATGTTCTAACCAAGGAATGTTAATACTCTCACCTGCCATTGAGCTTCGCTTTGATGGTGCCAGCGTGAATCGGCTCTTGTTGGCAGGAGTTGTAACAGGATGGGGCCCCGTACCCCGACTTTTGATGGGCCTTGTTGTGTGGATGTGTGCAGGTCATTTGCAGGCTACGGTGCTCAGATTACCTGGTGGTCTGGCGCATGGACGGCTTGTCTGTGCAGATAAAAGCTGTGTGAAAAATAAAACTGGCCATGTCAGCAAGTCAGTTACTAATGACTCACTCACTCACTCACTCACTCAGACACACACTCACACACTCGCTCACTCAGTGTGTCCACTCAATCACTCACTCAGTCTTTCCTTCCCTTACATATTCATTCACTCATGCGCTCCCATGCTTAATTGCTTGCACACTCATTCACTTGCTCATTCACTCGGATGCTATCTTATCAACTCATTCACTTATTTGCTCACTCACTTGTTCATTTACTAGATTGCACACTCACTCACTCTCTCACTTACTCACCTGGACGCTTGCTTGTTCATGCATTCTCTCATTTGCTCACTCACTTGTTCATTCCCTTACCTGCATGCTTGCTTAGACTCATTCACTCATTTACCCAGCCACACACTGTTCAGTCACTCATTCACTTGCACACTCGGATGCTCACTTATTCACTTATTCGCTCACTCACTTATTCAGTCACTTACATACTTGCATGCTTGCTCACACTCATTCACTCACACACTCACTTGTTCATTTACTAGATTGCACACTCACTCTCTCACTCACTCACATGCTTGTTCAGTCACTCGTTCATTTTCCACAAAAAGTTCCTCGGGTGGTCGCCACTGAAATCCACACACACAGTTTTTTTTTTTAAAGTCTCAGAGGGAACAAGAGCACATTTGTCTGCAGTTTTCTTTTCTAAACCATAATAGCGTCTAATTTATAATAATTAATGTAATAACTAATAAGTCGTTCAAATGGGGAAGAAAAATTTAATGTGAACAGGCCGACAGGAAAGAGACATATTGTCAGGCTGAAAAACCGCTGGCTGTCAAATGCGCAGGAATATTTGCATGTAATAGACATCACACGTTCCTTCTCCTAAAACCACTGTGACACATACAGCTACAGAGCATGACCGACTCTGGGGAACCATATTTTCCCATGATCGTCCCATCTGAAGCTCGACTCAAACCAAACACACGCGGCATTGTGAGATTTTCCAAGTTGCAGTGATGTGCGCGGCAACAAACAAACGTCTCTTTTGGAACGGACAACAAAAGAGCGGCATGATCAATTAGTGAACGCAGACATCAGATCCAAAGTCCTCAGTGAGAGCTAAGCGAGACTGAAATCTTTCGTGTTAACATCTCTTCGTTTTCGCTGACCTCAACTTGCAGAAAGAAAAAAAAAAAAAAAAGAAAAAAGCTAAGAAGCATCCGTTTCTAATCAGGGCTTCTGCTGGATTACTTTGGGAGGGGAGAAGAAAGAGCAAAGCAGGAATGAAATAGTTATTAAAAGACTTTCTTGTGCTTAGCAGCTGCTTTTGATGATATAATAAACAGTTAATACAGAATTAGATCAGATAACCTCAAGGGGGAAGCTAATTACCTTATTTTTTGAAATAATGATTATCCTCAGTAGTACATCTGGTCCTTGGTTAATGCTGTCATTAATTTTAGCTGTGTTTTGGGCTCCTGGAGTTCATATGTTGGGTAAGTTTGCATGAGCATGCACTTCAGGCACAGATGCATCCTTACATGCATGCAAAAATCCATTCAAAACTGTACAAAATCTCCACCTTAACAAGTCATATCAGTCAAATTAGTCTCATACAGCGACACATTTCACAAATCTTGTTTTCTTAAACCAAGTTAAAAAAAATCTGCCAGTGGGATGAGATGATCTCACTTGCTTCCAATGCAGCTTCACTTATTTTAGGACTTTTTTCTGGGAACAAGAATAAATACATTGAAACAAGGCAGAATAAGGCAGATCAGCCCACTAGGATCAAGAAAATGGCACTTGATGCAAGAAAATTCTGGAAACAAGTTGATTAGCATTGGAAAGAAGTGGGATTATCTCATCCCACTGGTGGATTTTTGACCTTGTTTGCAGAAAAACAAGATTCGAACACTGAACATGAGACTAAATGACTCATGAAGATGGAGATTGCTTTGAAAAGAGAGCCACTATGTGCCTAAAATATAACACGCTAATAGAATAAGAGGCAGTGCTTGTCAAAATCGTGTTTAAAAATGAAAGATATAAATGACTGAAATGTGTTTCTATGTGGAGTTATTGCAGCAGGACACTCAGGAAAGTTGCCGGTTACAGAAAAGTATACTAAATTGACTTTCAAACAATTTCCTGTGATTATCTTCACTTTCTGGCGCTTGTGTGTTACGCATGTGGAAACCCCCACCCATCTGATACAGCGAGCCGAGTAAAACAAACACCAAGATTTTATTTGCACATCTGATTTGCCTCACATCTGATCAGCATTAGGGTATTCTTTGAAATGCGCAAATGTTTCTGCTCTGCCCGTGATGTGCCATATCCAGTGTCTGGTGTCAGAGCGCAGGAACTACCACAGCTGACTCCCCAACGGTTAAAATTTGTGTCCGTCCTGTTTTAGCTCAGGAAAAACCCAATGAAAAGGTTGTCAAGGTCTATTTGGAGTGAGTATAGCACAACGACTTGCACTATCTCCCACTAATGACTGTGATTGTTTTCACACAGGCACAATGTGAACCACTCAAAACCACATTATCTGTCTTTGGTCTGCTCTCCAAACGTGGGCCTACTTAGACATGGTGTAAAAAGCCAACAGGAGAGACGAGACATATTTTTTTCAAAACCCGTTTCACCTCAGACTCTTCTGTCTGCAGATAAAACTTGCATGATGGATTGTCTCATGGCTGGAGAGGCTTCCAAAAATCTTAAATAAATAGTGCAGTACCCAGGCTGCCATGTGGAACCCCACGGCTCCTGGCCTTCATGGAGATAAAGGGAATAGATTCATTCTGGATTTGCTGTAAGCGAGCCAGCGAGTCAAGTAGGACGCACTCAAACAGCCACAGCTCCCAAAAGACGCTTTCATTATCAATGAAACTTCATCTGGCTTGTATGTTTTTGGCAGGCAAATATTGCGATTAGAATGCGCGGCGAGCGGGGAGAGTATGATCTCTACACTAAGCGAATTATTGAATTAAACAACTTACATGTGTAATAGCTGTTAGTCTGCAGACTTTTGTATCTGCTGCAGAATCAACATAACAAGTTTGATTAACAATAAGGGATAATGTGCAGGGAGTTGGTCATTATTGCATAATAAGACCTGACAGTCTGACAGGCTGAAGCTAGACAGATACTTATTAAAGACAACCATTTGACATGAATTATGGTTGCAAAATATCTTTGTAGCTAATGTTTAAACACTGTAAAAAAAAAAAAATGCCATGTTGACAAGACATTTAGTCTCATTTTCAGTGTTACAATCTTGTTTTTTCTCAAACATGTTAATTCTACTCATTTCCAATGCAGTTTTACTTCTTTCAAGAATCTTTCTAGGAACAAGTATAAATATGTTGAGACAGAATAAGGCAGATCAGACCACTAGGATCAAGAAAATGACACTTGATTCAAGAAAATTCTGGAAACAAATTGATTAGCATCGGAAACAAGTGGGATTATCTCATCCCACTGGCAGATAAAACAAAGAAGAAAAACAAGATGTTAACATGGAATATGCGACTTAAACAAGTGTAAAGATGGAGGTTTATTTGCAAGTTAGGCTGCATATCAATGATTGTGAGTTGCATCTACAGTTTACACTGTAATAGATCTGCAATCACAGCAGCATAAATAAATCTGGTAAAACTGTCATTCACTGAAATAATATTGGAAGAATCTTCCATGTTTTTAACTTCGGTTTTGACATGTTTGTCTGCAGTAACCAGGGAGTAAATGTCTTTTTGGTACAAGGTGTGACGGGTCAGTTTAAATGGAAATCAACAACAAGACAGACTGGACTTCTTGGCTGCAGAATGATTTGATTCGATATGAAACAGTGGGCTGTTATGTGCTATTTAGAATTACATTACACCACAGACAGTTCCAAATCTTGCATTTTGATTGGTTGAGAGGCATTCTGATGAGCGCCAGGATCTCCTGCTGCTGTCTCACCGACCGCATCTGTGTATATGTTTTATTCCACCTTGTTTACCTTTGACACCTATTACTATACTGATGCAAACTATTAAGTAGGTGGAGGTATTTTTCTTTACAGGACCATTTTCTCAGCAGCTAAATTAACAATAAAATGATGAAACTGTGGTATAATAAAAATAATACACTCAAAGTCGTACTGCACTGTGTGATATAGCATAGCATTGGTGGATGTGCTGTGCTCATAGCTTATAGCACAGCACCGCACTGCCTCACATTTTATGACTTTAATAATAATAAATCCACCTCTGAATTCCTTCACTGGCCAGTCAGAATTGAGTTTTCAATCAAAAGCCCTATAGCACCACACAAGCACTAAACACTTACAATGGACAAGGGACTGACTGACTCAGTTTGGTCACTGAGGACACAGTGCTGCCTTCACATCACAGAAATACACGCTGGATCTTTGAGTGTTGGATGTCAGATTAAACAGGTGTCGAATTTACACAGTCGAGGACAAAGTCCTGTGAAACTTTGGCTTTGAACAGCTGACCTCGCTGTTACACTCCATCCACACTACATTATTCAGTGGATATTTTGACAATAGTCAAAAGTAAAGCAAGCCTTGAAGCTGACACTGAGACTCTGTACAGCTGCACAGCTGGAAGTGTTACAACACTGATGGCTAGACAGGTGTTTGCATGTGTGTGTGTGTGTGTGTGTGTGTGTGCATGTGTCATACATGTGTCTGTATGAGTGTCACACATGAACATGAACACCTGAAACTTAGCTTTCATGTAACGTATCAGCACAGTAATTGATATGAAATGGCTTTAGCAGGTGTGGCTGACACTGATATGGAGGAGGCAGCTCAGCCAGATGGACTTGAAAACTGGGAAAGTGCTTTAAATCACAGATTGACAGACAGACGGCCTAACGAGAAGGTTCTGCACTGTGCTGTGTTGTAAACAGATCGTCTGCAGGATGTTTGGGAAGATGGTGTTTTAGATAGCTGCACCTCCTGAAAGTTGACATGTCAAATCATCTATCACAGACACTTTCAGTCAGCTGAGAGTCTTTGAGTCAGGCAGTCATTTTAATTGTTTAACAATTTAATCTTTTACATTTTTTAAACATTAAAAAATTAAAAAGTTATAAGACCATTTAAGCAAAAAAATTATTATTATTATTATTATGACAGTCATTATTCCTGTCATTCCATGTCATTATTAAATCTGCAGATTCTGTTAATAATTCAAAACTTTATGCATTTGTCATAATGACTTTTATAGATGTTAAATGCTCAAAAATATGTTTGTATGACTCTATTACACTTAAATTTATTTATTATAACAGATGATTATTATTCATGTGCTGCTCTATCAGCACTAACTTGTGTCAATTCTCAGTCTATGAGCTAAGAAACAAAAAAACAGGCAAGAAATTGAGAAGGTTTATTGTAGTTTAGGTGTAGGGCAAATCAGTAATGTCAAAAATAAAACTGAACAGATCGATTAGGTAGATTTATCAAGTTTAGGCTCCCTGAGACAAGAAAATCACCTGTTGTCGAGTCTTAGCTGGTCCAGTTTTCCAAAGAGCCACAAAATATAATAGCATGAGAGGAGTTAGCTTGCTTGTTTTTGGTTTTGTTACCTAGCTAACTGCAGTCCAATTAAGCAAAACAACAGTGATAACAGGAACATTTAACTAGCCACTGCTGATACAAGCTACAACTGGATATGTTAATTAGTATATAAATCAGAGAGGTGTTTAGGCAGTGATCTCTAGCAGAGACACTCTGGTTAGCTAGCTAATGAGCTGACATTTGACTGACACAAAGATACTAAAGGTACAATTCAAAGTTTCCAGTCAAGGTCACCTCAGAAGTGAACAATGTCTTTTTGTTCTGTTGATGTTCCTGAGTTTTATGTGATGCAATCAGCTGCTCACAGCTACGGTTGCCCAATAGCAGAGGACTTCCAATATGGCCGCCACAAGGTGCATTACATCATGTTAGAAAAGTCAACAAATCATTAGTAATTAGCTTTCTAATGTATCATTTGAACAAACACACTGCCCTCACCATCCTAAATCACTGTGAATATTCTATTAACTTAAAGTGATGATTAGCAACTTTGATTAGTGGCCTGGAATGAATTTGACTCCTGAGGTCATTTCTGTTGTCAGAGCTGAAGTTGTGATTAATGGACGCACCCCTCAGCAGTGGCCTCTCACAGCCCATGTGGCACTCGCCTCAAATATTCAGCTTGATCTACGGGGTCTGACCTGCTCTCTTGAGTTCAGAGGTCAACTACAGCGTGAAATACAGCCGGACCTCGTGAGAAGCACAGCACCCCCCTTCTCAGTTTACCTGCCCCAAAAAAAAAAAAAAAAAAAAAACAGCACAGCAACAAGGGAAGGCTGAGCTGCATCCATAAATCCATGTCTGTTTGATGCCATAATCATGAAACAGTTGTAAAAGTTCATTACTTTGCTGCGTGACAACTCTAAGCCTCAATTTGGGAATCACTGACCACCTCAAGGATATAAATAACTAATTTGTGGCACGATCTTGGCCATGCTTTTATATCTCCGAGTAGAAATTATGGGACTTTGAATTAAGTGTTTATTTAAGCAAGCAAACCCAAATGCTAGCTGAGGGAGGGACTCCAACGATGATGTGATCAGATCTGAAAGGGAAGGCAGGCCAAGGCACTGGCCTGGGGAGCTCTGCTGATCAAATCAGAGTTACAGACAAAGACGAAGAACATCTTTTAAAGCGTGTTTTATTGAAAGCTATAAAAAGCGGTCAGGATGAATTGTGCCTCTGGGGAATCAGCTTGAAGACTCAGACATAAATCTCAGACCGCCTCTTGAGGTAAACAAACAAGTGTGAGTCTCCGTCTACTGAAAAAAACTTCAGAAATATGCAAAGTACCCTAGTTTTACATTTTAGTTTCCAGTCCTGCGGTGAGCAAGCTCGATTTAATAGCAGTACTCTGGTATTTCTGCGAGCCTGTGCAGATTTATTACGGCTTCAACTGCCTTCTCTGAAGTGTGTAGCATGCTATATTTTTTGTCATCCTTCAGGAGAGTGACCTCAAATTCCAGCAGTGTTGATTCAATGGGGAGTTTGGCTGAAGTGGACTGAGTCTCGAACTCCCAGGCTCTCCACTCTGCACAGCACACAGGAGGCAGCGCTGTGATGAAAGCCAGACGGGACGTCCCACCTTATCTCTCCTGGGTGTTTCCACTCCAAACATCTCTTCACTGGGTAGAAGATAGAAGCAAAGCACCATTCCTGACTCCTTTTCCTACTCCTCCTCGCTTTCCTTCCTTTGACTGGATTCCTAGAGCTCTCTCCTTTGTCTTGACCAGGAAGTGAGTCAAATGTGTTCAGCACAACAGTCCCGGTGATGACAGCAAGAGCCGGCCAACAGGTGACAATGTTAGACAGTTTTCTCTCAACGCAGTGGCCAAGCTGTATTATTTTTCCTTCCTTGCTCTCAGACAGAGATGAGGTGATTTTTATTGCTTTACCTTCTTTGTGCAAAAACCTACTTAGAGTTGAAGCTCAGTTTTCCAGCAGTTGGAAGCCATGCTACCAGTGTGTGCTGCTGCCATCTAGTGTCGGCCTGATGCTACTCTGGCATTTGGTCAGCCCAGAGATCCAGCACCGTGTGAGCTGCACTGCGGTGCTATTTGCAATTAAAAGAAAGGAAGTTCATCCAGTCAGCTTAAGTTAAAAAGTATAAATTATAACATCAAATTCTCATCCTTCAACCCAGGTTTTCACATCACATCGCCACAACATCAACACACAACCAGCCTGTGCAATTTGTAGTTTTAGTGAAGTTGACATATTTGATTGGAATTCGTGCAAACATTTCCACGATGGTGGGTGACCACAGCAATGCACATTGCTGAGGCCTTACTGTGTCCATATGGTGCAGAGAATAACGAAGGCTGTTAGTCTCAGTAAATGCCAGATATTGGATTTTGTGTAAGCATCTGTCAGGATTTGGCGTTTTTATGTCCTTGACCATAATGCAGGCGTACGTTGTTGATTGAATTATGTTGTTACACGTTGTGCTCTGATTTATTTTTGCTTCCACGCCATAATGAGATCAAGGCCTCCGTGATTGAAAGCTTTCTACACTTTGTGTCTGCTGGGGAACTGCAATGCCTTCACTGGGTTAAAGTCTGCAGTGCAGCAGTAGCACTTGATGGATCAAACATCAAGATAACTGCGTAAGGTAATCATAAATAGCTTCCTGTGGACTTTTGAGCTGCTGTGTGACTGGTTACTTCTTGCATGAAGTCACTGGAGTCAGCATTGCACGTCACTGCCTGTTGGGAGTGATGTATCATCTCGCAGAACAATATGGGCATAGAAGCAGATGTGTGGATACATGAATTGTAGCCGGCACCTAAGAATAACCCAAAACTAACACTGCATGTGCTCGAACGACTGTGTTTATGTGGGTGTGTGTGGTAGCATGCTAGAGTGGGTAGAACTTTCCATCCGTGGTTATGACTTCTTGAAAGACTTCATCAACGTCAGCTTAGCAGATCCAAAGCCTTCCCCCCACTTTTCATTTCTCCGACCGGGAGCCAAGAAAGTGTCTCGACTTCTCAAACTACCTTGAAAAACCCCGGCAAGTGCAATTCCCATATCTGCGATTTCTGAATTACCGTATCCTAAATCATTCAATTTGATACGACCTCACCCACATCTATTTCTTAAAATTGCACACCTAAAGTACAAATAAATGATGCGTATCCCCATGTAGAAACAGCTAGCTGTGCCACTAGACCGAGCCCGTCTCCTCCCATACTTGTATTTATATCCCATAGGAGAAGCAGACCAGTAAAATATTTTAAAGGACTTTTAAATCACTTAAGCCAGGCATAAATCATCATGTTGCCCTCTCAGCCTGTGGCACATTGGCACCAACTGGGATAATATGCCTGACAAAGAAGGTGCGCCATTTGCAATTTCCAAGATGGAACTGAACCTCTGCTGAATGTGGAAAAAGACAGCTCTGTCCCATAGCAGGAGGAACTGTGGAAATCTGAAAATATACTCATTCGGTGTTGAAAACATAAAGCCTCTGAGCCTCTGAGCTTCTAAAAAAACTTGGTGTCTTTTATAAGTAGTAACATTTAAAAACATGGGGTTGTCGCCATTTCCTTGGTCTTGTTTTCCATTTGTAGTTTTTATTTTTTACGGGACGGCCTGGCCGCGAAGGTCGGCTCCAGGGGTTTGGCGGCAGAGAGGCAGAGCAGGAGCGAGCAAGGTCCCCGGAGGGGCCTCGGCTCAGCCACACCGACCCAAGGACCCCAGAGCTGCCGCTAGAGCCGCCCTGATTGGACCGCGCGCCGACGCCAGGACTCCCAGGATAAGAGCGTGTGGTCTGGGGCTTGGACCAGGACTATCAAGGACATGGAGGCAGAGTGCTGGACAAACTTGGACGGAGCAGGCTGAGGTCCCAACTCTGCATTTACTTGTTTGCACGCTGAAAGGGGCTGTTACAAGTCCAGCATTGTCTTGGCTCAAAGCACAGAAATCATATAGGAAGGTTTTTATATGATTTCTATGGCTCAGAGCGGCAGAGCACAGGAGAAGAGAAAGGCACTGGATTTTCACTTCATTGGTCCAATTAAAAACAACATGCAAAGCTGGCAGGAATTAAGGTGCTCCTTTTTTCATGGAGGAAAACTAGCAATTAAGTGAATAGAGAGAGGCCAAACAGCCATTTTTTTACTATGGAAATGGTCATTTTTGCATTACGAAAATGTCGCAGATTATCACTCAGTTACCAAATGTCTCTTCACCAGAAATTGTGTACAGAAGCTCTGTTGTGCTGCTTGTGTTTTCCATTATGCTGTTTTGATTACATTGTTGTTTTCTTTTGATTTAACCAAAAGTGATGCCAGGAGAAAATGATCCATCAGTTATCAATTATCATTAAAGTTCTGTCACACAGACCCTTTTGATTCTGTTTCATTCGAGTATAAAATAGCCATTTTAACATAGTCAGACTGCAAAAATTTCCCTTTTATCAAGTTGTTTAGTCTCAAATTCAGCCTTAAAATTTTGTTTTTCTTCAAACAAGGTCAAAAATCCAGTGCAGTTTCACTTGCTTCAGGAATTTTTTTCTGGGAACAAGTATAAATATGTTGAAATGAGGCAGGCTATCTGGAAACAAGTTGATTAGCATTGGAAACAAGTGGGATTATCTCATCCCACTGACAGGTTTTTGAACGTGTTTGAACAAAAAACAAGATTTTAACACTGAGGATGAGAACAAGTGACTTCCTAAGATGGAGATATTTTCAGTGCAGACAACAAGCGCTCAGACTTAGACTGCTTCAGTTCACAGAGCTCTTAACCCAGCTAGCTCTTTTCTGCATGACTGTTTTCATGTCCAAGACACACAAGGAGGCCACAAAGACTCCCATATATTCCTTGGCACTGGTCCTCCTCCAAGCCCAGTGTAAGGCCCACAAATTTATACGACACGCCAATTGCAATGCCACGAATGTCTGTATGGAGACGAGGATAAGCAATTAAAAGGCGTGGGACAGGTCCCACAGGAGCATGGGGCCGAGGTACCTGAGCGAGCGGAGAGTTTACCACACGGGGTTAAAGGGCAGGGTCGCACAGCGGTGACGTGAGGAATCAAAGGTAGAGAGCAGCAACTGTGGAATAACAAGATCTCTCCTGGGAGGTCGGACGAGAGAGACAAGGGACGTAATTTCCAAAAGAAACTATGGAAATAATCGAGTAAATATTAGGATATTTTACAGAGTGTGAACCAGCGCCAGTGTATATTGTTGTTAAGTCCAGGTAATTACTGCCTCCCTGCCCGCTGCTGCTCCACTGACGGTACCTGTACATTTATCACTAACCAGCACCAGCTGGGCTGGGCTGCTGTCTAGCAGCTGTTTGACAACACAGCAATTCATCCCAGTTCACTTCTGTCTGCCATGACACAAATGTGACTGATAGAACATAAGGGATGCAGCATAATAAGATGCAAATATATATTTAATCATCAGGAATGTAGTAAAGGGTACACCCACGTATTTGTAGAATAGATTTTACCCCTTTTTAAGGCTGGTATGAATCGTTTGGGCTTCAATTCATATTATATAACCTCATAAATATATCAAATTTATCTAAGTTACGTGCTCTGCACTGCAAAAATTGTCCACCATTTCATTTAGTATTGATTCTCCAAAACTTACTTTTTATTCTCAGGTTAAAAAAATCTGCCAGTGGGATGAGATAATCCCACTTGTTTCCAATCAACTCCAGAATTTTCTTGAATCCAGTGTCCTTTTCTTGATCCTAGTGGGGTTATTCTGCCTTGTTTCAACAGATTTATTACTTGTTCCCAGAAAAAAATCCTCAAACAAGTGAAACTGCATTGGAAACAAGTGGGATTATCTCATCCCACTGGCAGATTTTTTCATTTGTTGTAAGAAAAACATGGTTTGAAGACTTAATATAAGACTAATGACTTGTTAATATGGAGATTTTTTGCAATGTACATCAGTGATAATAGTACAAATAATTATATTAGGTTGCAGTCCTTTAAAGCTGTAAAACATAACCTCCCAATTGTGGAAATGTGCTCATCTGACCTCATAGTGCAGTCATGCAATAACAAAAACATAATACATAAAACAGTCTTTAACTGTTCATCACTAGAGCACCTGTTAGAGAGAGAGTTGCGTGCAAACGCATGGATCGCATTCAAAAGCAGTCCAATCTAGTACACAGATGCAATGGTTTATTATCTGAAATGATACTTGGCAATGAAGCCATTCATCACATTTGTTGAAAATTAATTTCGAGAAAGTCAAACCTTTTATTAAATCATGCCGTGAAGTTTTGCAGATTCCACATATGGCTCCCAGAACTCTTCACACGACTTTACATAGGTGTTACCACATTACATGGCAGTGGTACAGACGAACAGGATCTCTTGCCAAAGTAAACAGAGTTGTGGTTTGATTTATTCAGAGGTGATATATTCCTAAACTCGACAGTCCGTACTGTAACTCCAATGCGAGGCTCACTGTGTAAGTCTTTTGTTACTCTGGATACCCATATACCGAGGGCAGCAATGAACAAAAATGATTGATTATTAATGAGAAGGACATTAATAACAAGAGGCTGTACCTGCCGTTTGTCTGGGCTGCCCCATGCACTCCCTACAGCTCCTCAACACTTAATGTTGACAGTCAAGGAACTGGGGCTTTTCATACTGTCACATTCACTGGAGGGC
The DNA here is from genome assembly GCA_900302615.1 of Holocentrus rufus. Classification (NCBI taxonomy): domain Eukaryota; kingdom Metazoa; phylum Chordata; class Actinopteri; order Holocentriformes; family Holocentridae; genus Holocentrus; species Holocentrus rufus. Next base: position 47,113 of record OMLF01026594.1, on the reverse strand, counting down.
ATCCTGTATCACCAAGGCCAAAATGTAAATTCCAAGTTGTTTCTTGTTTATCCTCCAGAGTTGGAAAGTAACAAAGTACATGTGAAGCACTGTGAGACTTTCTCCTTCTCCTGCTCTACATTTCAGAGTGACATCTTGTACTTTTTACTGCACTACATTTATTTGACGGCTGGAGTTCCTTTGCAGAAGAAGCTTTTCCATGCAAAACATCAAATGTGATGCATTGTTAGAGTGTAAACTAGCCAACAATATATGGAGCAGTTAGAGCTACAACATTCAAATACTTTGGACTACTTTGACTTTGTCTTTTTCATACATTTACAATACTTCTATACTTTTACTTAAGTAACATTTTGAATACAGGTCTTTATATTTCCTGCAGTATTTTTCCATTGTGGTAATGCTACTTTTACTCAAGTAAAACATTTGAGTGCTTTTCCCACCACAGATTTTCCTCCTGGGAAATATTCAAGCTAAGCTGAGTCTGAACATTTCTGCTCTGATCACATGACCAGGAAAGCGCCTGCACACAGTCACCGTCCTCTCCAATTTTGTCATTAAACGTCTTTTTACTGTAAGTGACGGCTGCCATTAGCCCTGTGTGGACAGGATTAGCTGAAGTGGAGGAGGTCAGGCAGCGTAAATGTCACCAGCCAGTGAATTCAGACTGCTAATCATCGGAGGATATTTATTACCTCCACCATCAGAGCTGGAAGGAGGTTATTTTTTCACCCTGGCTGTTTGTGATTTCTTGGATTTGGCTAAAATTCGGTGGGCAGATCAGTCGATTAGCATTTGCTGGTGATCCGGATCTGGGATTTCCGCCATTAGACGATTATTGTTTTTTTTTTTTCCTCTCAGCTACTAAACATATTGCGCTCGCATGTTATTTAGTCAGACGATCAAACCCAGAAGACAAACAATAAACAAACATAAACCATTGCGGAGGCTGCAGCTTTGCGAGTTGGAGGGTTGTTGAGCGCTGGCAGAAGTTTGTGCTCTGCTGAGTGCCTTCTGGTTTCAAACCTGTATTTATCCAGGGAAGGTTTGCTGAGTGCAGCTGCTCTCTTCCAGCAACACCCCGCTTCACATTCATATGGACATTACACACTTTTACACCTGCTGCTGCCCAGTACAACCACAGACTGTCTGTTACTTAGCAGCTTAAAGGGATAGTTCACCCATTTTTAAAAACTTGATATTATTTCACTTAGCTGTTATTGAGGACAGCAATGCCGTCTTCCTCTCATCATTACCAAGTAGCATAAACAAGCTGGAGGCTGCAAATGCTAACTGTTAGCCACCTGCCATTGAGGTGTACTTCCCTCGGCTAACGTTCTTAAAAATAACTGCCTTCCTCCACTCTAGTTGATAAAGAAACAAAGTTCAGGTTTGCTAATGTGTGTCAGAATTTTTGCAATCTGAAATAAACAAAAATTAATGGTAGAACTACTAGCGTGTGTGGCACCTCTCTATCCTGGTAGGCTATTTTTAAGAATGTTAGCCAGAGGGAAGTAGCATGTTAGCTAGCACATCCAGCACCAAGAGATGCCACACAAGAAAATAGGTCACAAAAATTCTGACGCACATTATCAAACCCAAACTTTGTTTATTTATCAACTGGAGTGGATTAAGGCAGTTATTTTTTAGAATGTTAGCTATGGGGAAATACACCTCATTGGCAGGTGGCTAACGGTTAGCATCTGGAGCATGTAGCTAGTTTCTGGGTGAACTATCCCTTTAAGACAACAGGAATCTTGCTCAAGGGAACCTCAGCAATAGCTTTTGAGGAATGTGATCAACTTTCCTGTTTTTTCCCAGTTTTGAACCTCACAAGCCAACTTCCTCTTCCAGAAATGAATTGCAGGCTGACTATGACCTTTTGGTTCTGGCAAACACCGCTGCAGACACGGCCTGCGCTCACAAACAGGCCTCTGCACATGTTCACATCTCCCTGTCCCAGAGCCAAGTTATTGTTTAGGCAGGTAAAAACAACGGGCCAGAGAGTCAATAGCAGGAAACGAAGCCCTGGCTTGTCTTGCAGCTCGCAGCTTTTCAACAGCGGAAGCGATATTAAACACATTATGTCGTGAAGTTTTGTTTCAGAGCAATATTTGTTGAGTCACTTTGGCTGCGTATATGCTTTCCTCAGTCCTGGAGCCCAGAGGGTGAGGATTTTCTGAGAACTCCTGAGATAAACTTCCACTTTGTTTTGAGGCACAGGAACATGCAGAATCATACACACACCATCATACACCACTTAGTGGACAAGGGCAGAGGCACCATTGTTCTGCCCATTAAGCTACACGTGACCACACGTAGCTTGTAGAATAGAATAAAATAGAATAGAAAACACTGTCTCCATTTGTCATTTAGCCTAAAATTCAGTTTTATTCGTCAAATGCAATTTTGTTTTTGTTAAATCAAGTGAAAAAAATCTGCTAGTGGGATGACATAGTCCCACTTGTTTCCAATGCAGTTTCACTTGTTTGAGTATTTTTTTTCTGGGAACAAGTATAAATCTGTTGGAAAAAAGCAGAACAAGGCAGATCAGCCCACTAGGGTCAAGGAAATGGCGCTTGATTGAAGACAATTCTGTAAACAAGTTCACTAGCATTGGAAACAAGTGGGATTATCTCATCCCACTGGCAGATTTTTGACCTGGTTTACAGAAAAACAAGACTCTAACACTGAACATGAGACGAAATAAGTTTTCTGCCGTGAGGAGCAAACTAGACTAGAATACAATACAATACAATTAAATATAATACAAGACAATAGCTGTATTAACCGCAAGCTAAAAAAAACTCTTTGTCATCTCTGGATGCTAAACAGATGTCAGTGAGTGCTCAACACTTACAGTAATAAACATCAAAACCAAGTAAAATATTGAAGTCACATGAAACATCACTTTGATGGAGTCTTGCTTCTGTGAGTCAGCATATTGTTGCGGTGGGATATAATTTGGGGCAAAGCTGTTCAAAAGTGTTCAAGCGCTCAAAAATGCTTTTTGCACGTAATCTTGAGCTGTCACACATCCCAGATTTTCCAAAATGAATGAATATGAGCCACTGTGCTGCAACCATGGTGTGTCAGGAAACAGAGACAGGGTTATGAGGGATGAAAAAAAAAGTCACCACTAAATAAGCATGATGCCACTAAAAATACACAATTTTCCAGAAAGTGCAAGAAAATAAACATTTGTCAGTCTTTTGTCATTTATTGTTAAATATGTACGTCATAATATGGAGCTAACAAGATGTAAAAAATGAGTTTCCGCAGCACTGTGACTTAAAAATGAAAAATGAGGCATGTGCATGTGTGATGAAGATGACAAGCAAGCAAATTGTGCAGAGATGATTTATATGATGGATTAGACATCTTAGAAGTACAATTTATTATTCAACGCTCATCTGCGGGGATGAATAAAGTTCTCTCTCTCTCTCTACTCTATCATCATTTGAGAAACTAAAAACACTGCATCCACAGGAAGAACCAGTTAAGTTGCATTAATAAAGACTAGGAGAAAATACTTTGTTGTTGTCTTGATTTCAGTATGAATCTGATAACGCTGATGTGATGCTGTGCAGTTTGTGTGGGAACAAAAGGCCTGGTGCCACACACTCGTCCTGCAGGGGCGACATTGAAAAGTTTCCTGTGGCCAGAGGTCACAGCAGGGATTTACTGGGGTCACTGACTTTCCAGGAATGTTAAAGACTTCCTGACTACTTGCTGTTTTGTAACATTGCACACCCAAACGTATATTTCTTCATCATCCTTCACAGCACTGGAGTCTGGACAAGGGTTCAATCAATATGGGTTTCTGAAGTCTAATGATGGTGATATTTTTTGCAATGAAGCTGCTGATAGACAATATTTTGGGCTGTTATTCAGAATATTTCAGTTTTTCCCTTTTCATGCCCCAAAATTAGAAGTACTTAGTGTTTTTTACCTCCATGAGTTTATTCTCATCAGGGTGGGAAAGCCTCTGCATTTAGACCATTACAGGACACCAAAACTCGGTTAATGGCAGGAAATCTCTTTAAGTGAGGAATTTGCCCAAACATATTATTGGATGGTTTATTATTATTATTAGATGGTTTTATGCTCCAGCGGTGGATGACATGATTGGCTGATATCTGATATTTAATAAAAGACCAATAGTGGGCTGATGTATCAGTCAGACTCCAGTCTGCACTGGACTTCTGAGAATAAAACAGAAATAGAATACCTCATATAACTTGATAATAGTTTGATAGCATCATGTAATTTGTAATCATATGACACTGTTTGACATTATCTTATTCATTCTTATTATTCCAATGTCCAGGTTGTAATATGTTATATGATGTGTTTTTTTCTCAAAATAACCATATTTCAAGATGTGTTAAATTATCAAGTCTCTATTTTCTCAGTCTGTTTTTTATACTAAAACGTGTTTTTGAATAATCCAGGTAATTACCCATGTTTCACAGAGTACACATATTGTACTTACTGTGTATTTCAGCAAAGTGAAAGTGATGACAGTGCCTTCTCTTTGCAGTCAGATTACAATCCAGTTACATGTAATCCACTATTCTCTAATAGTTTTGAAACCATTTAGCTCAGGTTTGGAGGAGCTTAACAAACAAAAAAAACATGAAGTTGGTGTTGTCAGATAGATAAATCGATGCCTGTCTCTTAGCTGGCATTGCTGCAAACAGCCTGTTTTCACTCAAGATTACAACAGCAGGGAGGAAGCTCCAAATGAGAAATTGATGAGAGAGTAATGTCGGGTGCATTATGAGAGTGATGCTCACCGTCCTGCTAATTGGCCTTTCATCACGTCGGGGGCCGGGCTGGGATTCGGGGGGGGTTTGATTAGGCGGTGACTGGGCTTTTCTCTCCCAGTGTAAACTTGAACGGGACTATCAGCCCCGCAGCAGACTTCAGGCGGCCCTGCCCGGCTCCCGGAAGAGTTTGCCTTTATGTTATGGCTACCAGGCCTGATTGAAATTGTGCGATCGCTCCAACTTCACATTGTTTATGTGCTTGCGCTACTATGTACGTGCCCATGTTTAGGCTGAGCTGAAAGATTTCTTTATTTTCCTTAGGCCTTGCCACGGTACAGCTGAATACCTTCATGGCTCTTTAAGTCCAATGTGTGTAAAAGGCGAACCGTGCGCTTTTCGATGAATCAGATCCTTCTTGATACGTTGACATTCTTTATTTGGGTGTTGGTGCCTTATGCAGAGTGGATAGGAAACCCTGCGAAAATCCCACCTAATCTGACTGTGCATAGAGGTAACCTATATCTCCGCTCCCACATATTAACCCCACTGTGAGGCACCAGGTGGTATAGTGATATAAGAGGCGTGAAATGAGTCCGTCGCTGCAGAGCTTTGAAGAAACCTTCGGAAATAAAAGCGACGGTCATGCAATAGCTCTGTCGGCGGAGGAAATACACCATATGATTTTATTCTCCGGTTTCATTTTGGTTGCTACCACAGCGCTAATTAAATGGTTATCTCGGTGCCCCGTTTCATTTTAATTCCATCATTTCCATTTGATTTGTAACATATGGCGGAGGTGTTTGCATTTCCACCGCTATAAGAAAGGGAATAGCGTGACTTCTGCGGCTCCGAGAGCCCTGTGCAGAATTTAGCATTTACACCTTCTAATTGACAGTAAGCGTGTTTTCTTTGGGAAAGTGTATCTGTTTGAGTGTCACCAAATACGCCAGGGCTATAAACACACTGGACATTTATGAGGGAAGGATAAATAAAATGTAACGTTCACATATCTGACCGAGGAAGTCGCCGAATTCATAATTTCTACTGGCTATCGAAATACCACAAAAGAAACCCTGCAGATTTCGGACAATAAAAAGAGAAGTGACAAATTGCCGTTTTATTGGCCGCCTCTCGCTGTATCCAGTGTTGTGTAACTTTCCTGTGGTAAACTCCCCATGTGAGCGTAGGTCAAAACCAAACTCATCCTTCTCAGTCTCTCTCACTTCATAAATCCTTCAGGTTTGTGGTGTTGGTTTGCGCGTACAATAATATCTTGAAAGAAAATGGTGCCGGGTGGTTTATGGCCGTCTGTCGTTAGTAATTTCACTGACCAGGTGGTGACAGGTGACAGTGAAACATGCAAAGAATTCATTACTTTATATTTTCAAGAAAACCTTTTTTTGGATATCTTGGGCAGAGCAACAGTGATTTACAGAAAGGGTCATTAAGTGGAGCTTGATAAATGATTGTAGATGTCATTTCTTACAACATTTATTGATCGAGGGTGACAGAAGCGTTGGATTGGCCCCAGCAGATGTGTGATACAGACATGAATGGTGTGAGTATTGTAACTGTGCAGAGAAACCAAAGGCAGCTCAGCCCAATTTTCCAGTGACTCAACTGAACCTTCTAATTAAGTAGAAATATCCAAGAAGTTCATCAATCAAAGACGTCAAAAACCTGAGAAAAGCTGAGTCCGTCCAAACCAAATACCACCAAGGATTCCTCCTGAAACAATTCAACCAAGGAGTTACTGGAATCCAAGGTGAAGCGGTCGTGTGTGTGTGTGTGTGTGTGTGTGTGTGTGTAGCTCATAATAGGCTCCAATAAAGCTACTGTGTCCTGCCGGCGTTTAACACAGTATAAAGAGCTGGAAAATACTGCAGATAATCTGAAACCACTGCCTTTGCAATCTCAAACGAAGCACTGCGAAACATTCGCTGACAAATCTGACATGTTTGTATTCATGTTTACTGTGGCAGGAATATTTGCGCTCATTATAGTAAAATGAGACATTCTGTCTTTGCCAATCCGCCACTTCTCTCATGCAAAAGCTCAGGAAATTATGGTTTCATGACGTGAATGGACTCATAATCTCTGGCTCACAGAGGCAGTGGGTTAGCAACAAAGAGCAGGGGAAGTCCCTGTCAGACCAACAGGCCGGATTCAACTCAGAATTATGCTGATAATTACTTATTTATGACCCTGAAACCATTAAAAATGACAGGAATGGATCACTACCAACAAAACAGTGTCATACAGTTCTGAGGAAAAATTGTTCATATGATTAAAAAGATTTTACAAGTCCTGTCCTGCATTAGCACTGCAGGAATTTCTTGAACTCTACGTAATGCAATAAAAAGAGTATTTTCAAGTAGTGCTCCATGATATTTTGAGATATACTTCTGTCTTACTGCTCTCTTTTGCCGACTGGCCTCTCAAAATAGTGATTAAAGCTTTATCCAGTTCTTGAAAGTTTTTCCATTTGTTGTCCTGAACTTTCAAATTCAGATTTTGTTCATTTATTCTGGCCACAGCACAGTGAAGACACACTGTCAGGACAAGTGACCGATCAGCATCTTGACGCAGTAACTCCGAATATTGTGGATGCAGGATGAACCTGCATCCACAATGATACAGTGAAATTGACTTTATTGTCAGATTTTATATTATTTTGAACCCCACCTTTATTTTGAAAAAACATCAAGCGATTGTAGTATTATTTCTGTGTTGTTGCTCTTATAGGTTTGTTTTATTCTATTTATTTATTTATTTATTTGCTTTGCTTGGTTTCTTTTTTTAAGAATTTATTTCTTTGTGATGTTCTTTTTGTCAGACAGATGTCTCTTTTCCCATTGGCACATTTTTTCGTTTTGGGTGTCAATTTTCACTTTTTCCAGTCAAATCACTGTAATTTTTTTTCTTTCCTTTGTTCTTTCTTTCTTTATCTATTTCTATTTTAGTGCAGGATCTCCAGTGAGGTTTTCTGTCTGATCTCTGATGGCTGCAGCAGACAAAGAAAAGAAAACCCACAGAGATTCAACAGAAAATCTGACGTCACAGTCCCGCCCACACTGTTTGAATGCCAAGTTGATCTCTGGGAAGTGGAGTGCTGAGAGACCGCAGCGCTGAACGCTTAGCAGCAAAGACAGAGGCAAAATTAGAGAAAAAAAGGGATTCCATAAATTACCCTCTCAACCAACTTCTTACTACACTGTTTCTTGTAACGTCTATTGACCTAAAAACAGAGCAAGACTTGATTTGTCCTCATCGTCTCCTCTGAGGATGAAGTGCAGCCTTGATCCTGCAGCCATGACGCAAAAGTCAAAGTTTCACAAACACTAGATCTGCACACTGGACGGTCATAAACTTTGAAATATTTCTCTTCTTTTTCCAGCTTTGTTCCTTCGCGATTGACCTTTTCTCTATCAACATCACTTTTGGGAGCAGTTCAGGTAGCCTTGTTAAGACTTGTGCTTTCACTTAGCATCGTCTACATTACCTCAGCTGCTGACACTGTTACCCATTAACGAGCGTGCTGTAAATTGTCAAGGCTGGGGTGTTTTTAGAAATAAGATCCACTCTCAAGCCAGTTGCTTATTTCACTGCTTCACAGATGCTTCGCAGAATAATTTGCAAATAAATCAGCGATGATTTATTCTGGTCATGATTATTATTAGTAAGTGCATGTTGAACAAATGTGGGAAGACAGAACATCACATTGCATCCAAACTCCCTTACGACCGCTCTGTGGGGGGATGAAAAGTGCAAAGGCCACACACATTGACACACACTGATACTCTCATAGCAATAAATTTATGACGACACCCCAGAATATCGAGCACCTGAGATGCACGCTTAAAATGTCACTAAGTTGCTGCTTGAGTAAAATAAAGTGTGTGTGCAGGGGGAGTTACAGTGTGAAGAGCTCATTTTTCATCTTTACAAACTGAAAACAAAACCTTAAGGAGCAAAAATGAGCTTTTGCAGTTTTTAAGCTCCTGGCTGCAGACTATTTTCAATCTCATTTACAGCTCATGGTAGAAAAATACACAAATTACACGCATTACGAAAATATGCAAATACAAAAATAAATACACAAATATTTTGTCCAATATTGTGTGTGTCCAATGATGATAAATGGTGTCACTAAATGGTAAAGCCAGTGTCTCACTTCTGCCATATGATCTGGTGTGTAGATTAACATGAGAGTTTAGTAGACAAGCTGATTTATATGGAGCGAGGGAAACTGCATAAATTGTTACTGCTTTGTCATTAAAGTGATTTTCCCTGCAATAAGTAAAATTAGGAAAATTCTAGCATATGGCATTACGTCTCTTACATTTTACAATTATGTTATGGTATAAAAAGTCCCAATGCATAACTCATAACTCATGCAGTAGACTCATACTGTAGATCAATGTTTGTGCTGGCATGCTTAATATTATGCAGTGAGAGATCGGTCATTTCATGCCAGGGGAATTAGCAATGGCAAATCTCTTTGTTTTTGCAAAAGTACAGTGCAGTTTCTTTCCATTTTAAATACTTGAAATTAATCTTTTGGGGTGATTTAGAAGCCACTTTGATAGCCGAAGTATCTCCCACAACATATTTCATATGCGCGTATGCTGACAGACATTTAATTCAAGTGTTAAATGTAACCACTTAGGAAAAAGACGTTTCTTCCAAGAAGTTTTCATGATGAAAACTATCAGGTCGGTAGGCACTTTGCTACCTATTCCTCTTGGATTCTGGCAGCAGTGTGTTGAGATTAGTCACTGAACGTGGTCATTCACTGGCAAGTCTCAGCTTTTACCAATGTGTGACATCATACTTGGAAATTAATCCCAGTAACCGAATTGGCTGTACACAATTAAACTCCTGAATGTCGTGACCCAAGCACCAGTAAATATGGAATATTGGACGAGTTTCCACATTCCTGTTTGTATGATGTCATGTCTTCTTGTGCAGATAGAGGCCGATAGCTGTTGTTCTTGTTCATCTTAGTTTCAGTTCATGTAGCCATTTTATAAACTTAATTAATACGTCTTAAGTATATCTGTTGTATTCCTTCTGATGCGACAATTAGGTGTGTAATTGAACTTAAAAACACTCTGCAATCTGCAGCCATTTATGGGATTCTGCTTAAAGGAATCATGCAGATGAGGCGCTGCTTCTGTTGTGTATTTGGATTTCTTGCACCGTTCAAGAGATCTCACAGTGATTCATGCTTTTTCCCCGAGTAAACCGCCTTAAAACAAAATATTTTCAAGTATACAGCACAGCACTTAATTTAATGGTAGAGTGTAGGCTTGTAAAATCAGCTGTATCCAGCTGGCGTGGACTTTTATAGGAGTGTCTCAGCGCTTCAACACTTTAAATGCTTTCTTATGCTTTTACCGTGCAGACCTGAAAAGAAAATACTGCGCCTCTGGTTAAAATAATTAGCACACAGGAGATACAAATTTGATTCAAACAGACTTTACTCACTTATCTCCCAGTGCTCAGTGCAGGTCAGCTCATTATACCTCTGACACTACCAGTAACATCACCACATTGACCTTGTTAGATGGTTTAACCCTTGCACTGCAATGTTGACCGTAAATACTTTAAACTCTACTGTCATACAGGGTAAATTTCTCTAGGCAAGTGCATGCAGTATGCATCTTTCACGCTGCACTTGGTAGGGTTTGTAAGTTTGTAAGTAAAATAGAGCCATTTTTTCAGCCAAAAACATAAATGGGAGCTGCAACAGAGAAGAGTTGTATATTTATTTTATTTGGCCAAATGAAATGTGGTTTTTGGATATGGTCGCTGACAGGAAGTCTTGCTGGCACACAGGAAGTGACGAATTGAAACTTAAGAATGAAATATAATAGTGTCTCCTAAAAAGCTGCCAGCGAGCGCTCTGCCCGGAGAAAACTGGACTCACCAAGGAGGGTGAAAAAGGGATTCAGTTCACTGATGTCACGCTCTGTGATTTAAATAAAGCCCTTCAAGCTTTTATAAAATTCAAACAGGGATCTCTTATGTAGTAAACTGTTTTTTTTTCTCAGCTGCCATCAACTTTTTGGGGTGAAAAAGCTCTGAGCGCGCCTTTTGGGCCGATAAATAAAAAATTAAACGGCTACTGACATTGTTGACATATTGTAACCACATTATGATTTGTCATGATTGGTCGACTGATTAAAAAAGCAGTTGACATCACAAGCTGTTTTCCTAAAAGACTGAACTCTTTGGGTGTTTTTTTTTTTTCAAGCGGCTGCTTTCTGAGTGTATAACAGCTGCTTCCTATAGGATTCCATGTAAAATAAGACAAAGGCATTTGAGGAAAAAAATTCCATATGTGAACACACAACCAAAACATGTGGACTGTCCAGCACTCATGTATGCAGTCATTTATGAATTTAGATGTAATGAACATTAGGGTTATAAGAAGGCAGGTCTGTTCAAAATGTGGACACTAGATGGACTACTAATAGTTAAAGTCGACGTCTTGTTTGACTCTCATAGTGTTGCACTGACATTTACGTTTTATGTTTGTAAAAGACTGTTAGTGGAACAGAGTGTAAAATGAATGTATAGTGATACACACCTTAGGATGCAGTTTCTAACAATATCAAGATGTGGAAAGGTTTTTATTCCAGTCTGTATTTACTCTGTTGAGTCTTTTTTAAAATGTGAAAACTTTACATGCAATAATCAAGGATAACACAAAAGCACTAGATTTATTTTCACTGCAGTTCTTCACCACCTTACATCATGGAGTTGGAGAACACAAACAGTTTTCCCTGCCATACTTTGTTTTCAATTATTTTTGTGGTTTGTTTTCTAGACTTTGAGTATCAGTTTGATCCAACATGATGTTCTTTCATGTTACGAGTCTCACCGCGCTGTGAGTTTATCATGTGCAGCTCCACAGGGAATCCAACCTTCAACCTTTGCTGATCCAATTCAAAACTCAGTGAATTAGACTGGTTAATTGTTTTGGTGTTCAAAATGACTTGTTGCTCATTTCTTACAATACAGTTGCCACTGAGGGTTCCAATGTGAATAAAACAAACTTTACACCTCAGAAAAACTTTTCCCAAGTCAAACAAAACCTCACATTAAGACATTTCACAGCCAACAAATGACTTTGGGTCCAGACTAATCTTTCATCGGGACCAAGCCACATACATAGCACTTCTGCTGTTTTTCTAGTAATTGAGCCATAGACAATCAACTCGATTCAGTCATCAAAATATAAACTTTGAAGGATTTTTTCCCCAACCGCATAGATCTATAAGCATATAATCTAAATAAAGGTTTATTGTGCTAAAAGTAAAAAAAGCTGTCTAAAGAAGATGAATTGCTTTGTTAAGACAACACATCATTTCTCTGTGTTTTTATGTTGAGCTATATGGCCTGGGAAACACTGCAAAGAAATAACACAAAGTAATGGGTAATTGCATCCATTTTTTCCTTTCTATTGCCATTAAACTGTATAAAAATGAGAATTTTTCATGAGCAATGCAGGTATGTCAGAAAGTGTGTTTTCTTGCATTGCATCTTAGTAAATGCTTTTTCCTGATTTGGAAAAACAGAAATCCCAGGTGGAGAATTTGAACATTATCACTAAAGCATGGAATAAATTATGTGTTGGCTTGGTATAAGCTGATATATATTGAAGAATGAGAGTAATGCTGCACCACTGATCACAATAAACCTCTCAGAGGGCAGAGACAGCGTATAGATTAAGGTACTTGCACAACAAACCATTAAACAGGACACTCTGCAAAACAGCAAATCACCAAAACAGAAGAGACTAAAACAAACATGTGCATGGCTGCACTCTGAGGTAAACAGCACCGCCTGCCAAAGCTCATGTCATCCTGGAAAACACAACGCGAGCGCTGTTCCTGTCCAGAAAACATATTTTAATTAGGCGCGTACTCTGTAGTTTTTCAGTTTATTGATAAAGAGAGGTTAACGCACATCTGGCAGAGTGGCCCGGCTGGTCCTCATTGCAAACAGTAGTGATGATTACATGCAGCACTCAACCCTTAACTCATCAGAAAAAAACAGGGTGAAGAAAATGGGGAGAAAATGGAGGGTAACATAACCACAGTGATTAGTATGAAACACATCTGTACCCTTTTTAATAACCAGGGCCATAATAATTGCCCTGTGCATTGTTTAATACTGCAGCTCACTGCCAAGCTAACAGCCTGTCCAACATTTTAATACCCCATACTTATCCTATACACACTTGATTGCATGTAACACCATTAAAAGCCTTTGTGCATTTAAAATGGTGCGTTGGTGGCCCCTGATTTGGAGTCTGAATTAACTGAGCTATAACTTTCCTCGGCTTTATTCTCTGGCTAATTGTTGGCGTTTGCTGTTTTTGATCAAACGTCATGGAAATCAACAGCCATGATGCATCGCTCCAAGATGCGAGCGTCACTGAATAATTCACAATGCTGATTAGCATCCTAGGTGCCTGCAGCAAATAAGTTTAATGCATGACCAAACTGAGAAAACTAAATCATTGTTTTTCTTTTTGCACGATTGTCAAGAACAAGGCTCCTGTACTGTGGGAAAGCCAAACCGAGGAATGACAGCTAAATCAGTTCAGTCTTTTAAATCTCTTATTAAAACCAGTTTTCCATCTGTAATAATTCAGAGATTTATTTTTTTCTCATTTGTTCTTGAATAATTTATTATTGACAAACGTGTATGTAATGTCTTATTTTCATGCTCTGTAAAATGCTGTTTTTGAAAGCCTGCTGCACAAATAAAGTTTACTATTATTATTATTTCTTACAATTCATCTTGGGAGTAATTAGTGTGCAGGAGTATTTGTGTATAACTGTGTTTCTTCAGGCCATAACCTAAACACTCATTACCCTCCTGCTGTATTTACGGACATTTTGTCATCACACCCTTTGTTCACGAGGGAGTTGTTCAGGACAAGTGGTCAGGAATCTGAAATTTGAGTCGCCGTGGTTATTTCTTCTCAGTCGACACGTTGCCATGTGCAGTGAGTTTATCCAAGCTCTCTAATGAAACGGGGCCTAAATTTAGAGACAGAGCAGGGGAGCTCGTGCTTCGCCGTGTTCAGGTGTATGTTATTGTATGTCGATGCCTCCGAGCAAATACCGTCTTGTCTCGAGCTCTCATTCAAGACACCATGGGGGAACTAAGTATAGAGCCAAATAATGAATTGAATTACCGTAAAGTAAAAATCCAGAGCACGTCTGGCCCTGCAGGAGGGTTCACCGCCACTCTGGGGTTTGGCTGCTGTTTTTGTATGCTAAACAGACGACAGCTAAAGCTACGCACCTGAATGTTCACCTGCTACCTGTGCTATGAAAGAAACCTCTGTAGACATCGGCAAAGTATAACAAGCTGCAAAAAGCATGAAGAGGCGAGAGGTGAAAGAGAATGTAGCTAATATCATGAAGCCTTGCACTCCTGCTAATAATACTAATAATGGATCAGATTACACCTTAATTCTTTCAGGGGTTCATTGTGACATAAATTCATTTTGGCCAAAGCAGAAGCCACATGTACTATATGTTTGATATAGGCCAATCAACAGCGTCATGTAGCGTCATGTCCACAGGTGATGGAGGAGGAGGGTCAACAAATGAACAGTCTGACAGGCAGGAACATGACATAAGTACTGTCATACTAGTGGACAAAAGACAAAACCAATCTCAGTTCTTGCAGCATCTTATAGGACTGAACTTTATGTTCAGACACAATGCTGGAAATTTGAATTCAAAACTGAGTCAAAATCTGGCTCAAATCATCAGTCTGTAGTCTGTCTCTATGCAGCATAAGCCCACTAAATTGAGGTTAGCTTGTTAGGGTCATGGGCCTTGCTGACCCTCCAAGTTCAAAATGCACTTTAGTGCGATAATCCCACTTGTTTCCAATGCAGTTTGACTTGTTTCAAGATTTTATCTCCGCAAACAAGTAAACAGGCAGTATAAGGCAGATCAGCCCACTAGGATCAAAAATGACATTTGACAATGACACTTGATTCAAGAAAATTCTGAAAACAAGTTGATTAGCATTGGAGACAAGTGGTTTAGGGTTTCTGTGACTACTGTGACTAGGAAAGATGGTGATTTATTTTTGCAGTGTGTTCTAAGTTAGTTATACTGCTTAGTGAAGCTGCTTGGAATGAACTGCTTTGCTCACGGGCTCTTTAAGGAGAAAGGAGAAGGAGAGCACTACTCTTTTGCTCAGTTTTCCCAGCTTCTTCATGAATTCAAACAGGCAACCTCCTGACCACAGGACCACTTGTCCCACCTTCAGGCACTCGTACCACATGGAGAAGCACTCCGAAGGAAATCTAAATGTAAATACCTTTCTTGTTAGTTTTTGCTCTGGCTAGACCTTTAACAGGAACTCAAGCTGTGCTCGCCTGCCATTAGGCCCTGGCAAATGAAAAGACATAATTCAGATTATAAAGTCAGTCAGGAGGGGGTGCAGGATTGTCAAAAACACTGCAAATATTGCACTACTCTAAAATAACCATCTAATTGAATCTGTCAGTGTGCCCTCATCTGGCTATTACATACATTTAACTCTTTGTCCGGGGTCCCAGCGTGAACTTTAGCTTGTGGCCATTTCATGTAAATGTTTGCTTTTTCACACACTGGGACAAAGGACTACTGTTTGACATTGTACAATATTGAAACATAGGGCATTTAAACAGTTTTTATTAATCTCCTGCATTCGTGTGAAACATCCACAGAATACTAAATAAGGCTGAGCTGTTTGAGCAGCACAGGTGTGGTCGACGTCTGTCAGGAGTTAGCGCCCGGTAGTCAAACTTGGAAACTTACCAAGCATGTTAAACTGTAGCCAATTTTACAGTCCTAAATTATATGGCTGGCTTGGAAAAATAAGGGAAAGTCAAGGGGTAAGGGGCGATCTGCCAAGCGAATCCCCTTACAGAGTGTAGTGCGGACTGTCCCTGGCCACTTGCTGAAGACATAACATATTACCTTTGAGGAAAAACAGCAGAATGGGAGTTCTCTGTCATGCACACAACAAGACAGATGCACCAGTCCAACTGTTGGGCAATGAGACGCTGAAGGGGTTTCAGTTTTAGCTTAGGAGAACTTGGGCAGGTTGGGTTTCATCAAATGGGACTATCAAGGAACAATGCAATTCATTTTATCCGTTAATAGTCTGGACAAATTCATTTGAATGCCAACTGAGATTCATACAATAGAATTTACCCTAAAGTTTACTTCCATTTTTATGATATCAGTAAAAAGGGAAGGTTCTTTCTTTGTATTTTTTAACTTTGTTGGTCACATGCCAGATTGCCAGAAGGAAAGTCAGCTAATCAAGATCATTGACAGGGATTGAGAAACTTTCTAGCACCATTAAAACTTTAATTCAATTTGTTTTACAGACGATCTGACATCCCCGTTATTCACTCTGAGGAAAGGACAGATGGCTCGGTGGAATGCGGCGACACCACGATCAAGGACCACCAAACTTTATATTATCTTGTCTGCAAATTGCATTCGATCGAGATTCAACAAAAACAGATGGGACATCCGTGGTGCGGCTTCGCCCAGATTTATGGGGGGCAAAACCTACAACGTGAGGACGTGAACTTTGGATCCAATCTGTTTCTCTGACACGTTTCGCCCAAATGAATCCAAGTTTGACATCAAACGGCTTCACATCAAACAATCACGACTTGCACGGCGTCCCATCGCCACAGATGCAAGCCATTTTACAGGAAATCGTCACGATAAAGGACACTGACTGAATGCACATCTTTATCCTTTCCTTCCCGCTGATTACACGTTCACAGACTTGCCCTCCGACGTTGCCACCCGCACTTCACCTTCAACCCCAATTCGAACTAGTTAAGACTGATTGAGCAACAAGGAAACATCAGCGTTTGGAAATCTACCCTCGTATTACCCGCTTTCTGCCAGTCGAAATAAGAAATTAAGATTATGCAGCAACGCAAAAAAAAGAGAGGGAGTAAATTATGTCAAATTGGAAACAGGGTCTCCTGAGCTTTTGGAACATCTGCGGGGGTGTCAGGTTGCTTCAGCTCTCGCTACGCCTGCAGTTTACCTCACAAGGCACTTTCCTCATACCCCCCGCCCCACTCCCTGTTGCCCCAGGCACTGTCCACTGTTTAACTAACAACCTCCGAGCTGAGGCCAAGAGTTCATACATCTACGCTCACCTTGCACAGAGCGCACACTGTCCCCAAATGCACTTTTCTTCCCACAGAGCTGTTTTCATTTTATAGCTCCGAGAGGGGAACTGATGGCAACGTGCACCGAGACTTCTGTGTCGTTTCAATTTATGCGTTCAATTTGGTCAGATGAAATACTTAGATAAGGCGAGCCTCCGTCCCCGCAGGGAAACGTCTGCTCGTTACTGTAAACAGCGATAACCTCCGTGTATTTTCTTGCGTGAAATATTGACAGTGAAAGCTACATCAGTATAGCAAATATTAAAGACGTTAGATCATGTCAAACGTTGAGGCTGCGTCCAAGTATCGGCTGGGTTGACCTGTTTGCACTGAAGACCTCGGTTGAAAAAGCACGTCCTGACACATCAGGATGTGTTTGTGATGTATTTAGGGAGGTTGTTTTTTAGGGTTTTTTTTTTTTTTTTTGGTACACCGGAGGGAGAAAGGTAAACGCATCCAAGTTTGGGTTGTCACATTAATGACACGATCGCCTCTGACATTCAAATTGCATTTGACAGTGAACTTCCGAGGCACAGATGTATCGGCCCGAGCCCAAGCAGACACCGGCCTCGGTGCCAGACGACTGAGCAATCATTTGGAAACACTGGCAACACTCTGTGTTTTCGTTTTCAGCCCGTTTTTTAACCTCTTCGTAATCTTTCAGCGGATCTCTGCTCTCGCCGAGGCCCCCGGATGACTTCACACACACATTTGGAGCATGACAGAGAGGCTGAAGAATACAAATCTGCCTTATTGAGCGCTGCTGACGTGTTTAGCACCCATTGAAATGTTACTGTCCGTGGGATTTGGAAATTTTAGTGCGAGCTGAATGAGAGCAGCCAGATTGGAGGTTAGGGCAAGGTTATCCCTCGCTGCTTTCCAGAATCGCTCCCCTGAGACCTGACCTGTCTGCGTCCTGACCCCGTGGCGCTAAAGCCATAATCTTCGTTTGCTCGTCAGATTTTCATCCTACCATCTCCACGTTTCCCCTCCTCTCTTTCTCTAATTTCTCCTTCCTCTCCTCTCTTACTCTTTAAGTTTTATTTTCTCTCTCTCTCTCTTTCTTTCTTTCTTTCTTTATTTCTCGGTCCTTCCCCCTTTTTTCTCCCGCTCCCTCTCGGTAGTTTCTCTCTGTGTGTCTCCCTGAGCTATGCGGCCATACTGCCAGGGCTGACTCTTTTGATTTGAGTGCAGTACATGTGGTTGAAATCTGAGGCCTGCTGCACTGCCAAGCCACAGGCCTCGTAATGGAGCACTGGCGCAGGAGAATAAGCCATTGTTCTGGGTGCAGTCAGTGGATGGATGGAGGGAGGGAAGGAGCTCTTGGTGAGTCTATTTAAAAAAAAAAAAAAAAAAAAAGTAAGTTGACTCTTGCTGAATACAGCCCCCAGGGTCAAAGGGGAGCCCCATAATCTCATTGTAAATCCCGCTCTGGGTAGCAGGGAAGGAAAAGCCGCCTGAGAGTCATTTACGCACACGGGATGCGGCGATTTTGCCGAGGCAGACTGTCCAGCCGTGGTTTCCTGGTCTGTCTGAATTCCAATTAGCGTAAACAAGAAAGGGAGAGAGAGAGTATCTTAGCTCATTTTAAAGCGTTTGTTTGGCGCTCATAACATCTCTAGGTATCTATATCGCTTTAAAATGCAGCTGTAAAATTTTACGTTGGGGTTATAATGAGCAGTTATCGATGGTTATGATTCTCTGACCTCCCAAATATGATTTTAAAAACAACTCCAGACCGAGCATGCGTCACTCGGAGTTCGGATTATTATAAATATTTAACATTTTTTTGATTTGCATCGTTGCTGTTTACAAGAAAATGTATCAGAAGGACGATCTATTCAATCTCGATGATAGGCCTCTATAAAACACAGTGATGCTGAAGTAAACATCTGGACTTGATTGGCTCTCCTCACTGTACAAACCAGAGTCGGTATGGAGCAGTCTATGGCTTTGACGATTTTCAACTTAATTAAAACATGTTTACAGCTGAGGGGAACGGTGAGTGTGCAACTCCTGCTCGATTACTCACCCAAAAATCCCCCCCAGCAGACACATACCCAATAAACCTCGTCTCCCCTATAGATTTGATTGCTAAAAGGGTTAAATCCATCTTGTGAAATCTTTTGTTTACCTCCTTGGTTGCAGCCAAATCATTAAAACAACTACAATGGTTCTAGTGGCTCTTGCTCATTAAAATTTATGGCCAAATGAGATGGGAGTGCTGGAAAGTTGAAGCGGTGTCATCTTGAATCATGGAAGCTGCCAGGCCTCTGGGATGCTTGGTGCCATAAGGTCCTGAGGTTTCCCTCTGCACTTTTCCCATCAAGTCATTTCACAACAGCGTCTGTACATCAAATCAGGGCACACTCGATCAAACACTGCCATTGTTTTCACTCAGAAAGCTGTAAAAAAAGGATGTACTTAGTGTAATGGCTGATGTCAGAATAAAACTTAATGGAGAGATGCCCTCTCGATATGATCTGACTTTTACGACGCAGCGTAAAACTATAAATTTTTCTCACAGACAGGATGTTGGGAGGCGTCTGATGTAGGTGACGACAAACCACCATGAAGCTGGGTCTCGGTGCCCAATCGTATTACCATAGAAGTGTGTTTAATGTTCTCTCTTTGAGTGTAAATGTTCATGAGTAGTCACCCTGTCTAACGCTGGTGCCGCGAAGCTGTATTTGTTTAGCAGGATTTCTCCTTGGAAACTCGGGGTCAGCGTGCCGCGTGCAGCTGAAAAGTGAAATTTGGACGGACGCAACCAGTTTTGACCGTTGCATGCAGCAGCTGAATATTTAAAAAAATAATTCTTTGTCATTAGCCTTGGCTGGTAAACTCCTCCACATACACAGATCTCATGAGTATAAATCCTGACTTCTTGCAAAGCCAAGCCATTTTGATGTTTGTTCCACTGTATAGCTGAGGGGTATGGCACCACACAGCGAGACATGCATGTTGTCATGGCGAGCGGAGGCTAAGCGCTTTCTCGTCGTTAGCTGCCGAACTTCCACCATCTCCTCCCGACTTGGTTTTAACATCAGAGGATAAAGCAGCGACTGTCTGAAAGGGGCAGCTGTTTTCTACCTCTTGGCGTTTCGTTGGAAGGTGATGTATGAGCTGGCCGAGAGAAGAAAACGGCGGGGTCCTCCAAGAGTTAAAGCCATTAGGTCACAGTAGCTGCTACCACTGGCGTTCCTGGCCCAGGTCCTTCCTGTTATCCGCTGCCACTGTACAACAAGCCAACATGTGTGAAGGATTACGGCAGCAGCAGATAATCAATAAAATTCACGACACATTTGATGTGATGGATGCCTCCCCGCTGCCCTCTGCGCTCACATCATCATTAGTAGCGGCGTTGTGCTGCGGCGATCCATCCTGATCAACAGTGAAGGTGTCAGCGCCGGCTATAAAAGTCGTTGCAGCCCAAGTGCTACAACTGCGTTCGCCCCCTCACACCATTTCCCTTCCCACTGAACCTTAGCTTATCTCCCTTGGTGAAAGTATAGGATGTCTAGGTCACAACAAGACGCTTGACTGATGAGGCCAAGAGGAATGGTTTCAGTTTACCGCCGACCAGAGGGAATCCCAGTCGAGTTGAAAAACACCACATGGGCACAGTAGGATGCTAAGTGTGTGTCCTGAAGGCGCAACCAAAGTGGAGATTCCTGACTGGCAGTGTGGTTATTCATGAGCATCAGGGGTGCTGGGATGATTGATCCTGGTCAAAGTTATTGCTCTGAAAACACTCTGGCATTCGATGTAATATGGGTGGTTTGGGTGTTATGTGCTTGGGTTTGATTGCCACCCTGCTTCCCGAAATTATTCTCAAATACATCTGCGGCTAGCCATCGTTGACAAGTAGAGACGGTTTTGTCTCGCCACGACTGCACGAGTGTTTTTTTACACGCACGCCGACACCACATTATTGTGTTAGATAATCAGGAATTCTGTTTTTCAGTTTGTCATAAATATCATATTCCATTACAGTAATAACCATTAGCCCCCATCTTGATAAGGAGGAACATGAACAATGTAGCTGAGATTTACTATTATGAACCATCTACAGAAAGGCGTACACACACACACAGCGATGCGCTAGTGTGTGTTTTCTAGTGCAAATTCCAATTGCCAGTTGAAATGATGCATGTCACAAAACCTGCAACTAATAATAAAATTCCAGCGTATCAATGTGTTTAACAGATTGTTTACATGTCTGCATGACATAGCTGAACTATTCACGTGTAAAAAAAAACAAAATGTTAGATTGATGATTGAGCTGTTTAATCACCTATTTCCATTGCTAGCCACCTTCTATACAATACATGATATAATAAATGTTACACTGGCTCTAATCTCTGATTATGGTGTTGAAATTCAAAACACAACGTCAGAAAAGATCTATCGATTGTAGATTGATGCTGCTAATGTTCCGCTGACGCAAACTGGCT
>OMLF01026594.1:1273-16334 GCA_900302615.1 Holocentrus rufus | reverse complement strand
CCCCCCAGCTCATGGATTTTTGTTTGACAAACCACTCCTCTGCATAAGACCATGAATGGAATTCACATTTGCATAACTCTTGTAGTTCTACTTTTATCTTAAACATTTCCACTTTGTGCTGATCCTTTCAATTATTTGTATTTTAGGCCTGGCTAGCTAGCTAACTACCACAGGCTGAAAGGCTAATCATAACCTTTGTCTCTCTGAGTTGGAAAAAAAAATGTTGCTGGAGGAATATTCCTAAAGAAATATCAGGAATGTCACTGTGTCTGTATCTTCAGATGATTTCCTTCATAAATCACCAGATAGTGTTAACAGCCAGCGCTCCTCCCAGCCCACCCTTCCTGAATGGTGCCTCCAAGACTTGGGACTCATTTTGAACTCACTGACTTGTAAACCACCATATCATATCATATCATATCATATCATATCATATCATATCATATTTGGCCTATTATTAGACTATTTGGATTAGGTAAGCAAGCGGCAAAATCTAGTGACAAATTTCAAGATGTCACCAGAAGAAGGCCTGCAAAAATCTGTCCTCTCCAACTTTGAAGTAGGTAAAAAATTTTGCTTGAGTCCAAGCAGAAAATGTCTCAGGTTTATAGGTTCTAAAGCTCAGAAATAGAAAAAAAAATCTCATTCCAAAGGGGCAAAAATAGATTTATTCCACACTGACAAAGTACAAAATTTGGTGCAGACAAAAGAAATATTTTTCATCAACATTACACCTTAAATAAGCTTTGACAATGATTTAAACAACATTGTCACTGAACTAATTCAAGCATTCATTTGTTTTCTTTTGCCCTGTAAGTTGTATGTTGCCAGCCTCGTTCACAGCACCATATTAGGAGCTGGTTTGGTCTCCTCTCTCCTCATTGGCTGATTGTAAAAGTGTCTGATCATCCGTTTGGCTTGTCTGTTGATTCTTCACAGGTTTTTCACAGCCAGTTTGGCAACTCAAACCTGCTTCTGAATGCTGTGGTCATATTTTTGCAGCGCTGTATTTCTATGGTTCAAGGTTTATATTCTGGGTTTCAGTACGTGCTGTTCAGCATCAGGTGCAGCAGTTTCATTGTTTTCTTTACGTGGAGCAGCTGGATCGGTCTAACCTGTCACTTACCGTTTTTATAGCCAATTAATACACTTAAAGGGGGCTTGAATTTTATGCTAACTCAGGAATCTTGCAAAATGCCACTCAATATTTCCTTTCCATACATAATTTCCAGTTTTAAAGTTTGTGTGGTATTTAGTTAAGATCAAATATCCTGCGAGAAAAATATTTTCGTAAAAGGTAATACTGAATCACAAAATATGCCCATGCTGCAGTGATATTTGTCATTTTGCTTCAGATTTGGAAAGCAGCCTTGTTCCATACAGCTCTGCCTCCACATGGCGATGAACTGAGCACAGAGCCTGAGTGAGAGGGCGCTCATCTGTAAAGTAGATCCAAATAAGCTCCCGCCTACACAGCACTGCAGCCAAAAAAGTGTATACATTAAAACTGAGGAACTCCAAAACCTGCGAGGAAGCCGAGTACGTCACTTGGTGAAATCTAAACAGAAAAGTGGAGAAACTCGTCACAGCTGGAGACGTCCTAACAATCTGCTCGCCACCTTGTAACCGTCACTCAGTGAAAAATGATCAGTTTGGTCTCAGCGTGATCGCAGCAACAAAAAGTTATGTTTGCTGTTTCACTAACAAGGCAATGTGGGACTACTGCTATTTGGAGCACGGAGGTAAACTGCTGCTTTGGCTTCAGAGCTAAATTTGTCCTGAACTAGTTTTCAAATTATCATCATAATTAAAAGCTTGAGTTGCAGTGTGCAGCTTTTCACATTGAGATAATTAATAAGCAGGATATGAGGCACATTATCAGTCTGTGTGTCCACGCTAAGCCATGTGAAAACTCACATTATTTTCTCCATTTTGGCCTTGCATCACATCAACATGACATCCAGCCACCAAAAATAGACACTGTTGAATATGCCCTCAGTAAATTTTAATATGCCTGTCTGGTGTTGTAGTGTGGATATCGGAAAATTTAGAGAAGACTCAGGCGGTAGCAAACATCCAAAATGACCCTGGGGGGTATTCCACAAAGCAGGATTATAAAGTTAGCCAGACAACTGTGGAAAAGATGATGCTCTGTCCTGGTGATAGTGATTTGAAGCTGTACAATAAATCTTAAACGTTAGGTTGATGATTACTGATAATAAACAACATTTTAGAAGATATTTTATAGACTTTTTAAAGTGATCTGGCTAACCTGCTAATCCTGCTATGTGGCATACCTCACCATAGTCATAAGTTATTGAGAAAAACAGTTCATTTTCACTCTTTGTCCAGACAAAGAAGTCTGGCTACTTTTTTCCGTTGTGTTTTTTGATTCTGATCCTACTGGAGCTTCAAGCCTTCAGCTCAGTTACTGCTGTGATCTAACAGGGTAACATAACAAAAATGATAGAAATGTCATATAGGTCAGGGTCAGGGGCAGATGGTGCCTAATAGAGGAGGTGTCGCTGTTTTTGAGTGTATCAGCATGGACAGAAACAAAGAGCAAAAGACATTTTTGGGTCATTTTCAGTTTTACCCAGTTAAGTGCTGAAAGAGCCGGAATGTGCAGCAGACACGACCCGTTCAGTTTTATTTTTTTTGTTATTTTTAAATTGCAGATTGTGTTCATCATCTGCCTCTCAGTGCCTGCGGAGGCTTTACAGAGACGTGCACCTCTGCTTCAGGCTAGATGACAGCTCATCAACATGACTGACAGGTGCTGGGGCGAGAACTTGACCAACTGAGGGGGAGGAGGGCGGGACTAACTATCTACTCTGCTGCCTTCAGGGAAAAAGTTGCATACTGTTACTTTAATTGCCTGGGAACACTTGCCCTCTTCACTTTTTTTGAAAGAAATATATAGGAAATGAGGTTTTAACATTTTTTTAGCAAAAACAGAATGCAACATTTTGACTTTAACTGCGAGTACAAAACTAGCTAATAGGGAAGTGTTGTTGCTGTGGAGCGCTGACCCGTGCTAACCCGCCTTGTTCACTATGAAACTTTCCAGCCGCTGTAATTGCTCAGCTGTGAATGTATAGCCAGGACACATACACAGGTGTACACACACACACACACTTCACATATCATATTTTATACTTCTGGCTTCATTTTAGTCTTTTGTTTCTGCCACATAGCATGGTTCCAGTCACAGTAGTGTAACCATGCATACACACACACACACACACACACACACACACACCGTTTCTCACACTCTTCCAAAAATGTTTAGCTTCATTCCAGGCCTTTGTTTTCATAGTAACAGGAACACAATGGAAAGACAGACAACTAATACTCAATAGATTTGAGCTGTTAATTGCTATTTCCATTGTGCTTGCATGAACAAATATCACTAATCGGAAAGTAGATGATAAACACAGACACACACACACACACACACAGAGCCCTCCGATCCTCCTGGCAGAGTGCACTTTCAGGGTCGAGGCCTTATCCCATGCGAGAAACAAGCGATCAGGGAGTCATCTGTGCAAACAAGCTCCTGGCTAACCGCACAGGGGGGAAAAACAAAGAAACGGTCTCTGGGTAAAGTAAGAGAGCAGGCAGTGGACGGTTTGGTGCAGGAGATGCGTGCTGACAGTTACACTGTCAAGACTGATACCCCTGATTGTCACCAGATGTGCACCTCTGCATCTTATATATCGCGTGATGGAGTAAGCGCGCAGCAGAAATGCAGCGATTACAGCCAAATGCATGTTTCGTTAATGGCAACAGAAATTAGAACGCTTCCTGTGTGCGTACGAGGCCCTAGATACTCCTGGTCAATGCTTCCCTCCTCGTTCTCAGGAGGGCCGTGATAAAGGAAGTGAATGGAGCGGCGTGATTTTTACAAATGTGACGCGCACCTTTGAGGTTGGAAACACCAGCATGTTTTCTCTTTTTTTCCTCTCGCTTTTTTCTTTTTTTTTTTTGAGCTGACATGTGATGTGGAAATGGCTTCCAAGCCTCAGCAAACTCTCCTTCCTGAAGAAAAATACATTATGTGCCATTCAAACCCCCTCGCCACCGCCTCACCCCCTCGCTAATGTCCGCAGACGCACCAACAGAGGCCTGCAGCTGAAGGTCTGGTTTAGTCATTCTGCAGGTCACTGACCCACAGCAAATTCAATTTATTTGTGTTTATCTAGACTTTTTTTCCCTCAGATTTTTTTTTTTTTTTTGCCCTACAAAAGAGTCTCCTCATAGTTTTCATAGCACATCTGAAAGGAAAGAGCGCCAACAGCTGGCGGATTTCTGCCTAATCCACACAGGCAAGACTTCATCTTTCTATCAAGCTTTTACGACCGCTAAACGATTTGAAATATTACGGGTTTGGATCTGAAATATTGAAATTAATGGGTTTGGATCTGTAATAATGGAATCTTGAGTATTGGAATTAATATGCAATTTCAAAATCTGTCCAAGTCTAGTATTTGGATAAATTGATGTTAATAACTTACAGATTTAAATTTCTACATCTGGCACCTACTTCTAATTTGGTATAAGGTTGTGTAAGGTGCAGCTAAGCAATAATCTATTAAATAAACTTAACAATTACATTTAAGCAGTTATTTTTATGTTTTCTTTTTTTTTTCAATATCTTCAGACAAAAGCACACTGTAGTGCAAAAGTAAGGAAATTTATTGGAGCCTCAAGATGGGGACAATTATCTTCCACCTCTGGAATGAGGCCTTGCTAATCAACTGTACGGCTATTACCAAAGTGACTTGGGTTTAAAAAATATTCCCTAAGAGTCCCAATGAGACAGCTGGAAGCTATTGTAAGAGCTTGGGAGGTCATGAAGAAACGACAACCTCTGCGCGCACTCTGTGTATAATTGTTTTATTCTGAAATAACCTTGGAGTGAGTGTGAGAGCACCTTCGAGATGGACGGGGGGAGGGTCAGAGAAAGCAATTATAAGGCAGTTGTTTTTACTGGCAAGTGCAGGAGACCTTGGAGGCAGCACTTATGACACCATTGTAATACCGCCCCTTGAAGGAAACCATGGACTTTACTGGCACCTTGGAAAAACGCGGGCGACCTCGGAGAATGCCTGGTTTTCAGTCGAAACACCCCCTCAATTTCATTTCACACTACATTAGTAATCTAATTACGTGGTGAAATGTTAAACCGGCTGGGGTCCTCGGATGCTGAGACAGGACTGGGGCTTGTGGAAAGACCCGGTGAGCTCAGTGGAATCAGAGCACGGTCGCTCCTCTCGCCGCTACTGTTGGGGATTTTGGTGAACCCCGGCGCTCCACCTCGCTCGCCCTGCCAGCGTCCTCGCTCAGTGCTGCTGCCTGTAAGGCGAGACCTCCCCTTCGTAAACGCCAGCAGCTGAGTCGCAGCCATGAGCTGTCAGGCAGCATTAGGGCTGAGCGCTCGGGGGCCTGATGCACATGCGGGTTCCCGGGGAGGCGCCGAGACCCTCCAACGTAGCATCCCCAAGTGGCCAAAAGATCAGGCCCACACACTCGCCCACACATCTATCTCGAAAACAGGCCCCTCCATTCACTCTCCCGCCCTGAGGGAGTAAAATTAGCAGGACCCTTCAACCCTGATACGAACCATGGGAACGCTGTCTGCCCTCAACCCCGGCCGGCCTCCCCTTGAAATTAATTAAATGTAATTTCACCTACATAATGGTATACTATGCATTGAACAGCATGACCGCAATAGCATACCATTTTTTTTACCGTTCGCGGAAAGCCATCAAATTATATTTTGCAAAGCAGAACACAATTTAACCCATGGCACGAGGTTGTAACCTTATGAAACTGCGCCCCCCAGCACTCTTATGATGTTATTTACGGCAAGATTATAGGTGGTATTTTCTCACATACTTCATAAAACATAATGTTCAGGGAGGGAAGCTGCCTTTGTGTTTGCAAACTGTGTGGAATTCAGAAAGGCAGGACATTACCTACCAAGGCGTGCTATTGTCTGAGAGCGAGGTTTGTCTTGGACCCGCTCCACATCACCTCATGTTTGAGATTACGGACAAGCCACCCAGAAAGCAGTATCCAAAAGGAATTTTTTAATAAATTTGTTGAGCATTATAAAATAGAGACATTTTTTTTCCTCTCTTCCTTGCCTGTTTTCTTGCTAGAAGGGAAAGATGAAGTTGGCTTCCTGCACCATCTCAACTGTTTTGAGGAAGTTAGAGCTCTCCGGATTTTTTTTCTCTTTGCATATCCTGAGTATTTGTGTTTTTTGTGCATTTCACAAGATCTCAAAGTTAACAGGGATGAACACATCGGCTATGTGTGTATTTACAGATACCTTCAGCCAAAGACCCCCCCAAAAAAATCAGTGTGAATTTCCCAGATGAGTGTCCAAATCAAATTTTCTTAAGATTGCAAGTTGGAGTGTTATGTATGTTCATACTGCAGCCAAAGATTAGAGATTACCTTCTTCATGGGATTTGTAACATTCAAACTTTAAACATTTTGGAGTGATACAACTGCAGTTATGTTGGATGCACCGTGAAAATGTCAGAATGGACTTAGATTAGATTAAAGTAGGGACATCTGAATTCCAAGCAAAGCATTTCAAAATATAAGGATGTTATTCTGCATCGTCTGAACCGTCTCACTGACACAACCTCCGAGGCAGACCTCTCTGCTCGCTGGCTTTGGGTGAGACCACACTGCTGCTCCTCGATTTCAAGGCATCTACAAATTGTTTTTGCATGTGCTTATCCCAGATTCAATCAGGGCTGACCTTAAACATAAGCACCAGGCCTGCTAATCTGCCTCCGGTGAATACAGCAATCTGTGTCAGCGCCGTGAAACAGAATGTAATTGGTGTTTGTAGGTTCTTGTTTGACTGCTTTCATTTACTGGCCTGTTGGATCACATGCAGAATTTTAAAGAACTCTTGCTGTCTTTCTCTACACCGTTTCCTTTCTGTCTTTTTTTCAGTTTATTTCATTCAATCTCTCTCTCTCTCTCTCTCTCTCTCTCTCTCTCTCTTCATCCCTTTCTTACAGACATTCTCATGAAGGCAGAGCTGCTCTAGAGGCAGAAATGATGTCGTCTGTTAATTTAAACCTCAAATAGCTGAGTCAAATGTTGCATTACAGTTCGGAAAGTCGGGATTTCCAACTGGGAACAATGCAATGGAACGCCACACAGAGTTCAAACTAGGAAACTGAGCAACTTTACCAAGATTTTTTTTTTTTTACATTGTTAATGGTAAACAATCACAATTCTAAGCTGTCAGTGGTGAGAAAAAAAACTGTATTGTTGAGTCATATTTCCCATGTGGCATGTTATTGAAAAAAAAAAAAAAGTCTTATAGAGACAAGGGTGTAACCACACGAGTTTACCACATAACCTTAGCATTCAACAAGCAACAAGAAAACATGACTGTTGCTAATGGCTTTCTAATATGTGGTTTGGTGTTTACATGGTCTGTTTGAGCTGATTCTGTCCGAAGTATCAAGCAGGAATTCCCCACCTCCGACTTTGTCTGGAACGCAGCAAAAGAACCGCAGGTTTTCTGGCCAAATAACATTAAACTGAAGCCCAGTCAAAAAGGCAAAATACCTAGCCTAGCATACTGAACTGGAAAAAAAAATGTAGTCCAGTCAAACCAAGTTATCTAGGTTATATAATTAGCTTTGCTGAGCCTCCAAGTAGCTGCCTCGGTAAGCTAGTTAGCTTGCAGACCCTCTGAGACCATGACTGCCAACCCGGACCATCGTAGTCTGGTCTAGGTGTCATTTTCTGTGGGGGATGGTCATGGTTGAATGATGCAAATAAATCATTGTCATTTGTAGTTTTTCTTTATATTTTGACCAGAGATCCTTTTTGCCATTCAACTTTGCCAGCTAGCTCACTTGCGCACTCAGAAACTTTCTTTGGCGGTGCTTTTGAGAAATGTTTGTGTTACTAAAACTCCAATCTGTCTCACTTATTCTATGAGTCTTTTCTACCTCATTTTTGCTGTCTTACACTCACTCTCCTTCTCTTTACTCTCTCTGGATAAAAGGTGATTGGGGTTTTGTGCATGTGTGTGGCCCACTGAGCTCAACTGCTGCATACCTGCAGGCTGCACGCAGGTACTGCCTTAAATCTTCTCCCTAACATCTACCTTCTGTCAAAACAACTCGGGATATGTGTGTGACGTGAATCACACTGACTCAGTTAAGAGTGTGTGTGTGTGTGTGTGTGTGTGTGTGTGTGTAAGCCAAAGGGGGAGAAAGAGACTGAGTGTGCATGTCTTTTGTAAGCAGATCACTTAAGATCAAATTCCTATTTAGAGGGATGGCTGTGTGTGTGTGTGTGTTTGAGAGTGTGTGATAGTGGAGAGGGATACCCATATTTGTATAGGCGTATGCATGTGTCTATGTGTGTGTAATATAGTGGTTTGTCTGTGTGGGTGGGATGGAAAACAAAACCATATTTTAATATACTCCATCTCCCTTCTCACCGAACGTGCTGCATTACCGCTCGCCGCAAAATGCATTTCATGGGATCCACGCGTACGCCAGAGTCCGAGTCCGAGTCGGAGTCAGCAGCCGGAAATGAACAGTGCGTCACACCACAAAAAAATAACATTCCTAGCAGGGCTACCCCATCGTCGTCACGGCCTCGCGGCGTGAAAAACGGCTGGAAGTGAAACCTACGACGGCCGGCGATTCGTTTCGCATAATTCCGCCGATAGGCTACCTCACCCTTGAGGGTTGGGAGCGAGGAGGTAAATCAGAAAGCGCCCCACGGCCGTAAAAGGGAATCCAATATTACCAACGACAGGCTCAAATGGTAATGCTCCCCGTTAGCTGTCAACAAGATATGAAACTCTACGCCTCATGAACTCACTGTTCCTCCAAAGAGGTCCATTTGGTGCCCCGGCTACCGTATCCCATGGCCACCACAGGGAATTCACCTCAACATAATTCAGCGGGCCTTTACCTTGACGCGGTCGGAGAGCTGTAGGTGGAGCTCAGCACTCAGGCAGACAGTGAGAATAGGGTTTCCATCAGCTGCAAGCCACCTGTCTGGACCATGCAATCACAAAGGCAGGCTACAGGACTGACGCTGGAAAATACCTCTGTGGAATAAACCGGCTTGTCAGATTTCATTGGGGTTAGCGGCTGACAGATTGCTCTTGTCAAGGGAAAAAAGTTGCGACACAAAATTTTGGTTATTTTCATGTTTTTGCTTAAACTGGAGGTTTACATGGTTTGTTGCAGGTAGAACAAGTTTTATGATCCTATAGCCGTGAAACCCATTTAAATCCCATCAATAAAAGTTTGTGAAATGCATAGCTGTAATTTAAATAGCTGACTGTGTTTTGAGAAGGTGACTGAATGATGAATTGATGACAGTTGTAGACGTACACTGGAACCTACAGTATATTGCTGCTTTCAAATGGAAATCTATCCCCAAAAAGTCAGCTTTTCAGCACTTTAAAAAAGCTTTACCCATTCATTATTGAAACTTTATCGTCTGTTCTAGATGTGTTTACATGATACTTTATAGTCAGAGCAAGTTTAATACTGTATACTCCATGAAAGCCAGCTAAAGCCCATAATGAAGCTTCAAAAATGCACGGCTGTCATTTCAACAAGGTGGCTTTAAAAATTCCACAAAAGTTCAGTTTTGAAGATTTTCATTTAAAATGAAGTTTCTTCATTTACTGGGACTAGTCAGCCATTTAAACACTATTTTTACCTCTTAAAAGCAAAAATGTGAAAAAGTAAAACTGATGTCATGGTGTGTTTTGTGCAGGTGACGGTGTCCTTGAGTGCAATCAGTTATATGAAAGAGTATAAACAAAGTCAGAGGTGTATTTTTGTGACAGATGTAGAGCCAAGAACCGAAAGTGAACACTCCCACTCATATGACTCACATGTCAGAGAGCATGGGCCTAAAAGGCAAATGGGAAAGGCTTTTGTTTTCATTTTTGCTGCTAATCAGCACTGGGGATAAAGCCTATCTTTGAATTCCAAGTGAAACAGGAAGACCTGATTAAGTTTCAAAGGAAGTTAGTGGAACTTTGTGGTCACCAACACCCGACTTTGACCAGAGGGTGAACCTATTGAAAACAGCTCAATAAACCACATCTCATATATTAAAATAGACAGTCACTTTATATTTTTAGCTGTGGTTGAGTGATATTTTAAAGGAGTGGTAAAATGATGAATTTGTGTTGCCTTTGTTTTCTTGATTGATAAAAATATTCTCCTGCGTCTGTGAGATAATGGCCTCCGCTGACTTCAGGAAGGCAGAAATACATCACATTTTCAGGTGGCCTGTGGTTTGCTGTTATTCTACGCAATTACAGTACGGACCAGCTGCAAATATACATGTGGGTCCACCCAATACAAACAGTGTCACACCAACCAGCTCATTTAGGCAGCCACATGCCATAGGAAATGGTGTTTGAGTGTATATAAAGCGACGGTTCCTTGTCCTAACTGCTAATCAGATGGTGAGAGAATTCACTGCACGGCCTGGAATAGCGTGGAAAGGCCCTCATGTCAGCAGACAAGGCTGCAGCCCTGCTGTGAGCAGAGCTGTCAATCATGATTGCAAAATACTTAGAAAATGAATAGTCTTATTGTGCATGGGAAAACATCATAACTGTGTACATATTTCTCACAGATATTGCTAGAAACAGTTTTTATAAACCATGAAGAATCTTTTCATGCTTGCAGAAACTTTGCGGTTGTGTTAGTATCGTTAGAAATAAAAAATGAATAGTCTGATAAGGTAGACTTCTTTCCAAAATTGAGGTCACTGTGGTAACTGGCTCGTCTCTTCTCTAAATCACTCTGAGTTGCAGCTTGACAAGAGTCAATTTAGTCGACCTGAACAAACATTTGGTTTGTGGCTTCGTTGGCTTTGTTAGCCAGCAGGCTAATTTAGCGCAACAACATTAATGTTAGCATGCAACTAGCCCCGACTGATATTCTACTAGATACTATAGCCAATGGGCAATCAGTGGGTTTTACCCCGTTGGATGTTCCTTTTGCATAGTGAAACACAAAATTTAAAAAGTAATAATAATTGGATGTAGATGTTGTGCCGTCACCCAGGCACGTGTCAATCACAAGGAAGCCATGAAAACATACCCCACCCCCCCATTTGCCCTTATTTACACTAAACAGAACCATAATTGTCGAAATGAACATCAAGACAAATCCCAAACTAGAAAATGAGACCATCACGCGGAAAATGTTTTTTGAGATAATAAATCAAGATGAAAACTGTAGTTTTTTCCCATTGACTTCCATACATTCAGAATTGGTTGCAGATAGCCTAGACGCCGTCTGGGGGCCTTTGGAGGAATTGCACCCAGCCCCCACTGGTTGACATCTCATGTGAACATAGGCACGATGTTGCATAGAAAGCTAACTTTGCTGATTGGGACAGGGGGAGGGGCTCTCTTGTACCAATCAGAGCTGTCAAAGATTTTTTTTTTTTCTTTTTTTGGCTGCTAGAAACATCCCCAGATTATTTCTCTTTACGTAGGAGAAGAGCAACAGAGAATGAACTCCCAAAGATTGGGAAAACATGACGTGGTAATGATATAAGTCTGCAGGAAAAGTGTTAATTTGTCCATTAGATAATGATCTCATGCTAACATTTTCCTCCTCAGACTATAATCCAGTTTGACAGATGAGAGGAGAGCGGTCTCATTCCCGGTGGGACAGGGATGTTAAAGAATCAAGAAGACCCACTGTTACCACTGAATAGGCTCCTGTCTATAACTAATAAATGTAGAACCACTATAACCTATTATTATAGGCTATATTATAACTTATCAGATGGGCCAACGGCTACAGAGCCTATAGGATTACAGTCAAAATGCTCAGCTCAAGCCCTACCAGAACAGAAATCAAGTCAGAAATTGAGCCCAAACCGAATCGGGTTTGGCCATAAATATCCCGCTCTGATGCACGCACGAACACGGGCGGAGGGGAAAGGGACTCACCTGCACTGAGAGGAAATGAAGCTGTTGAGTGTCGTGCCCGTGGCGGGTCGGGTGGAAACGAACAGGCAAGACAAGCCGCTGACAGCTCTGACAACGAGACATTCTCAAGCACAAACGCCCCGCACGCTTTACACGAGTTTTATTGCAATCCATCTGTCATGCTCTCTGTAATGAAGCTAATTACACAGCGCAGGGTCTTAGCTGCAGACAGCGGGATGGACGCGGCCCAGCTCCACGTTCTTCTGAGGGTTGGGGTAAAAAAATTTTGAGGGCACGTTTACCTGATCAGTGTGTATGTCTGTGTGTATGTTTACCTAGATATGTGCTGATGCTTGTACATTATGTGCTGCTGAGGTGAGGGGAAATGAGCAGCATCTTGAGCGCGTAGGTGTACTTTCTGAACCTTCCTCTGTTCTGATCTCTGCTCTCCCCTGCCAGGTACACCTTCCTCGTCTGGTACGCCGTCAGACTAGAACCGTCTCGACCTGCCAAAAGGAACAGCGCTTTTCTCTCGCTCCTCTCTCCCAAGATCGCGACTCTCGGGCGGTTTTGCCGCAGCAATTTAGGATTAGTCTTTCATTTTTGTCAAGCAGGGGGAAAATGCTGAATCAAAAAACGTCTCTCAAAGTCTCCATTGTCGAATCGGAGTAAGGGGACTCTGTTTTCCAGCCAGTGCGGGTTGTGTGTAACCCAACATGTCCAAGCCTAATTGCTGAAACTGAAGCACAGTAGATCTTTTGATTCTCTCCATGTGAACGTGGTGTTTCCATGCCTGAATCCACACCCATGACACAAGCACTTAGCACAAACATTTACTTCACATCCCAGCGCTGTTTACAAACTATCAGTGATGGATGGTGATTGAGGAATCATTCGATCCTACACCCATCTCACTACACTGTTCTCTGGCTTCTATGTCCATGATTCAAGCTGTGTACATTTCACACACGCATGTTAAGACGCGTGGACACACACAGGCTGACATGCAAGCTCACACTTACATGAACTTGCATATTAAATTCACAGCTTATAATACGGTGCATTTTTGTGCAGGATATTTGTCATAGCACGTCTCACCACAGCCAATAACTGAGGTCAGTTGTTGACCAGACTGAAGACATTCCTGATCAAGTTATGTAGCAACAAAGACTTCTTTAGATGCTGCATCACACTGATGTGGCCTGGCTCTTTCAGATTACTTCATGCCGCAAGTTTATATCAGTCCACTTTTGTGTGTGTTGTAAATGTAAAGGAATCTGTGGAAGTCCGGTTCCAACCACAAAAATCAAATAAAAAAATGACTAAGTTTGTTTTTTGTTTGTTTTTCCTCACAATTGTGAGATTATAATTCATATTTGTGAGGTTTCTTTCACAACTGCTATTTTATAACTCAGAAAAATTCTTTTATGCAACAGTTATTAAGTTGCAGATGTGAGAAAAAAGACTCACAATTGAGACATTTTATTTTTTTATGTGGCAGGATTTGGCTTCCATAAAATCACCAGTTAAGCAAAGTGTGTTCGCTTGGTTGTGGACAAGAGAGTTGCTACAAGTGTTGACTTGTATGTAGATGCGGTACACCTTCAAATAATTTAATTGATTTTCCCTTAATTTTCCCCTTAGAAAAAAGCATTTTCTCCATATTGTGCAACAGTGTCCCATCCATATTGTGTATCAGCTGGTTGCAGCTTCATTGAAGCTCCATCACACTTATATTAAGTGAAATTTTCAAAGCTAAGATACCATTGTTTTATGGCTGCAGAATATCTACATGTCTTGTGAATCATTTTATAAACATTTCCCAGGGATTCAGCAGGACATATGACGCATTTTTGGAAACCTTGGGATCTCAGCTAGAATTTCAAATAAAGTTCTGTGGGTTTGAACAAAGCATGTCGGTGCAGCAGTGATGAACACTGGCAGGCAGTAAGGTGTTAAGGGATTTCACCTGTACAAACCTGGATATTTACTGGTCTTCAGACTTGCACGTTATGTAGTGAGTAGTCAGTTTCTATGTATGATGTGTCTGTGATGTTGAAGGCTGTAGCATGAAGCAGATGTGCAGATAGCTCTGCAGTTCTTCAGAAAACCCTTAATTAATCAATTTTGACGGCAATTTGCATCTGCTTGCATAACCTTTCATTGCATCAGATACTGCTGGTTGTTTTTTTAATAAGTATTCACTTTTTTAGCCAAGAATGCAAATGATATTCGCTCTCGACGGCCCGTGCTCCAACAAAGCTCCTCATGTTACCACAAACTGGGATCTGCCAGCTCTGATTTTAGACAAATATTTCAAAGGGAGATTTAGGAGTTTATAGTCCTGATGCGATTGTTAGTGTCATTGGAGCGCATTTGTTGTCTTTGGCATGGTCAGGGTAAACACTTCGATTCCTCTGTTGTGTTAGAAAATGATGTGTATTCAAACCCTGGAGATGGCCCTCAAGCTAGACTAAATAGAGTCTTTTTGATAGTTTTTTTCTTAACAGTAAGTCGATTCAGCTTACATATATATCAATGGTTTTGTGTGGGTTTTGTCTTTTTTCCTCTCTAAAGTGGGTGAACTGTTTACGTTCTCTCTCTTTTTTTTTTTTTACTCCCATCACTGATCTGCAGCCACTGTGAAATTGCTTGGCTATAAACAGCATCCCTCTGAACCTTTGTTGCATATGTGCAGATTTTCATGGCAGTTCAGGGCAAGGTCTGGTCCACGGGAAAACTCTGCACGTACGAGATCAAACAGGAGGGAACAACTTGATCTCTCTTGTTTCTTTTTTTAACTATTTATCTGCTTCACACGAGCTTTCTGGCTGAGTTGCGGTCAGTCACTTTACAGCGAGTTCAAAGACGGGCCGGAGAGCGTTTTCTCCTCGCCATTTGTAGCCGATTTAGACTGAATTTTAATCTATTGGTAGTCACTGGTGCACATCTGATAACATGTCCCCTCCTTTTACAGCGCAGTTGGAGAAAGTGGGTGGTCTGTCTGTCATGGCCGAGTAAGGTAAGGGCAGCGGGACAGAAATCATGAGGAGATTTCTTGGCTTTTTAAAAATTTCG
>OMLF01026593.1:0-14137 GCA_900302615.1 Holocentrus rufus | reverse complement strand
GTCCATACCTTTTACATTTACATTTTATATTACAAATTTTGCAATTTCTGATAAGAAAATATCTGAAATGGTATGTATGGTCCAGCTGCTTCCAAAGATGCTCTCTTACTAAAACACAGTTTTTATTAACATTACCAAACATGAACAAAGCTTCCATTAGTATTGGCCTTACCCACCTACGCAATCTTATGTTCCTTAAATATAAAAAGAAAACTGTTCATAATGTCCATGTCCTCTGGTATATTAACAAAAATACCTCATCTGATAACAGAATGTTGAATAAAAATCTGAAAAGGTATTCGAAAATGGTGTATGAAAAAAATAACATTGAGGTAATATATGGTCTCGGGAATATAGATACTCTGCTAAAATGGTTTACTACCTTTGTAGCTGATCGAAGGGGCTTTCAGGTGATGCACCCGCTGGCGGCCATGTTAGGAGTCCGCAGATCTTGGGCAACAAGAGCTATGAACAATTTATCGAACTTAAAGACAGTGTTCTGTGTCCCTGCAACCTAAATTTTGAAAGAAGTCGTCCTAATCACACTATTAGCTTAGAGTTTGCTAAATTAGCGTACACCCAACAACATAAGCAGTTTACCAGTTTACCATAACCAAAGCAGTTTACCAACACCAGTTGTTCTCCAGTAGAGTTCCATGATTGCAAAAAACATGGCTGCTAGATTTGTGATGCAACTGTTTTGGTAGAAATAAAGTTTATCATTATTATCATTATTATTATTATTATAATTATTATTAGGGCTGTGCAAATAAATATATACAGCTGAGTATTGCTTTATTTTTTTCCATGATACTGTTTCAATTTTCCAGCCCCTCATATAGATACATTAAACAGATTGCATTGCCCAGCGTTCAGTGCAAATACCGTTCTCATAAGTTGTGATGGAAATTTTGAATTAAATAATACTGACTCAATTTGTTTTCAATATAATGTGATTTAAACATTAGACTGTCCAGGTGGTACACAGCAAGTTGTATTCTCTATTTTTAAAGTTACAGTTAATTATGTAGAGTATTGCAATGTATGGAAATGTGTATCATATTGCAGTGTATCATGATACAGTCATATCGTGACCCATGTATACACATGGTATGAGGTCCTTACATAGTATGAGGTCCTTGCCAATAGCCAGCCCTAATAACTATTGTTGTTGCTACTGTTCCCATTTCAAACAGTAGGTCACAGAAACCTGCAAAGACCAGGTGAATTGATGAGTTAGATTTGGTTCATGATCAGTTAACTGTTTCTTTGTGCTCATGATGCCAAACAAGCTTGCTGTTTCCCACCTCTCCCATCAGCCACAATGTCATGTTGTTCACATCTGCCCAAGACCTGCTGCCCATGCCATCACCCTTTATGTTGCCGTAAAAAGCAAAGATGCTGCCAGAGCAACCTGCCAGTACACTAAGCCTCCGCTCCTTTGTCAAGCAAGCAAAATATTGTACCGCGCCACTCAGAAATTAGCTACTTATGAGTGAGTGATTCCGTATGCACAGGCAATATTACGCTTTGCACTTGCCTTGCAAAAAAAGGGGAAAAAAGCAGATATTTGAGTCATCATTGTTTGCCACTGCTTTTTTGTAGAGCCAGAGAGCATGACGCCCAATCATGGGGGGGCTGCTTTATTGTTTTGCCAACGGAGTTCCATTTCACAGCTCCATGCTGTGAGATGTAGACACAAGGCAGTACACAAGATGGGCCAGCAGCCAAGACAGGAAAGAGCTTTTCATTAGTCTAATATTCCTCCTGTGCATTGGCCGCTTTATTATACTCCCATTTCCCCTACCAGAGAGACAGAGAGAGGTGGAGATGGGGGGGTGGGTGTAGCAAAACCCCTTGACCTCAGCTTTAAATGATTAGAAATATTCTCCGGGGGCCACGATAAGTGACATGAATGTATTACCAGTGCTCTGTGCATCTCTGCAATTTGTTGTCCAGTAGGCAGGGCGAGCTTGATGAAATACTTTTTTGGTATAAGACAGCTCTCTCAGAAGTTTCCTCTAACCCCCTCTACTTGAGCACCATTTTAATATGATTTGTGGAAGATCAAGGAAGCAGTGCAGTTGCTGGGCAGTGGACTATAATCCCGCTGGTGTTGTGCTAGTCACTGGTAGAATGCCTGTCATCACTCAGGCCATGTGGTGGGCTCTAAATGATGAGAGCAATGTTTTTCTAATAGTGTTTGTGGTGGGCAAAGTGAGCTGGGGTTGCTCACAGCTCCCACTGCTCTTCTCAGACTGTTCCCTGACAGTTAAGAAAAATGAAGCTGAAATTCTTCCAGTAGTGCAAATTTAGATGCTTGTTGTTGTCATTACTTTACATATGCCATTTAGTAGGGACTTGTATCCCATTCACCTAATAGTACCATTAGTACATACATTTTTAGCATGTGTGGCCTCAGTGGGATTCAATCCCCTGGGTTCAATTCTGCAAGTATAATGCTCTATCCACATAATTCACATATATGCAGAACCAGCACTGGCTGGTTCTGCAAAAGTCAGTTTCAGTTTCAGTTTCAGTTGCTATAGGGTGGGCACAGCTTTGTGGACCAATGAAATGATGGACCAACAGAACGAGATAGCAGGGCTAACCCACACCACTGAAAAAGGAACCTCTGCTGAGTCCAGTGATGCCTCCCACAAGAGCCTACAACAAACGGTTCATGAGTTATGAAAGGGGGTGTGGCTAAGGTATAAGGGGCAGGGCTAACCCACACCAATAAATAAGAACTCTGCTGAGACCGCTGATGCCTCTTAAAAGAGTCTACAACAAACTGTTCATGAGTTATGAAAGGGGGCGTGGCTAAAGTTAAAATTATCATTTACATTTATGTTTTGTTTATTGGTCCTTCTTTGTCATTCAAGTTTGCTAGTTAGCTAACCAACAAGATATTTTCTACATCCAGAGCAGCTCTGTCTATGAAAAATATTTAGATATCTAATACCCCAATCTGTATGTGTAAAAAAAAAAAGTACTGACTCAATTTGTTTTCAATATAATGTGAGGAGTTGTAGAGGAGCGATTCAAGACTGTATGGCATGAGTTATATTTATTGTGACAAAGCATACTCACCAGGGAAATTGACAAACACATCATGTAATAATGAGCAGAGGATAATATAGACTGAGCAGATGATGTAGCTGCTCAGGGGTATCACAAATTCTAAAGACAGTGCAAGTCAATGAAAGTTTAATTGTCAAGATAAACATAACATGAGCAAGAATTCCTTTATATTTCATTAGTTAGGGTGTGAATTGGCTCATGCATTTTGCCTAAATGGTTCCTTAGCTTTTATCCCTTATCCACCAACAGTTACTCCTAATTAGCTCCATCAGCTGTCTCTCTGTGGTACAGTGTTCCTGGCTCTGTATTTAAAGAATCAGGAAAAATCAATTAGGGGGATAGGGATCTCTG
This sequence comes from Holocentrus rufus, assembly GCA_900302615.1. NCBI lineage: Eukaryota > Metazoa > Chordata > Actinopteri > Holocentriformes > Holocentridae > Holocentrus > Holocentrus rufus. The sequence continues at coordinate 10,702 of OMLF01026593.1, read as the reverse complement.
TACCTAAAAAGCACAAAGGCGAGGGTCCAATCCCTAAGGCTGGACTTGGCTGTATTAATACAGGATTTTTATGCACTGCTCAATTGAATTCCTATCCCGTGTTCTGGAAATGAACATAATTTACTGAATGATGATGACTAAATAGTTGTTTCTCAATCTCGGGACAGGTGCGGGTCTGGCAAAACTGAAGGCGGCATTTGCAGCACTGTACTTTCACCCTGTCGCAATCGCGTGTCAATAAAGATTTCAACTTCCGTATCCCCTGTACTTAGAGACTTAGAGTGTAAAGCACTGCTGAGCACTGCAGAGAGGAGTTATAACTTCCAATGGTGTGATGTTACCTGCACTTTTCGACTGTGAATGCATTGCTCTGTAGAAACTGACAGGGAGAGACAGGTGCAAATTATGTCCACTTAACCATATTATAGTGGAAGGCAGTTGTGGTGGAAAAAGGGGTGTTTGGTTCTCTCAGTCATCATTTTTAATGGATGAAAGCGCACTCCATCTCCATATTTAGAAATAGGAGAGGTGTGTTTGGTTGGCTGTACATTCTCATTGCTCTGTTCAGTTTTGTGATGATTGGTTTGGCAGACAAGTGCAGTTCAGGACCCTCCCCTCCCCAAGTGCTGTAAATGCTCTTAGTTATTTAGCTATTTTTTTCCTTTCCTTTCACATCCGCCACTTAAATAGACTTTAAAGTACAACCATTATTGTACAGTATGTGCTAAGATAACTGTCTTCTCTCTTCTATTTTTTCATGTGCTGTTGCACAGTTGTGACTCATTTTGATCCAATAAAATGGGGAATTTTGTTTTCATTGGCCCAGTGAAATAATTTGTATTATAACGCAGTTGACCTTCTCTTTTATTGCCGCACAAATCTATCCATTGAATTCCCTTGTTATTCTTCATATCCCCATGAGTCCTTCGAGTATGAAAAGATAGTAGCATAGTAGTGTGTTGGCTGTGTATGTGTGTTTGTGTGCAGAATAAATGTTGAACTGAAGTTTTGAGTTAACCGTGGCCTCTGTGGATCTTTTTTTTCTTTTTTCTTTCATTATCATTCACCAGTTTTATTTGACGGGAATATAGGTTTTTCAGTTCTATGATTAGAAGTACAGATACAGCACTTTTGCACTGTAAAGGTAACCCTGCAATTCAGAAATCCTGTTATTCAGGATAAATATTTTTGCCCTTTGATGCTTGCTTTGTAGTTGATGTCCTTTGACGCGGCTTAAAAACAAGACCTTGGGAAATGAATGAACATGACCTTGAAGCTGCCCGCCCCCCTTTTAATTTAACCTTTTAGACCAAGAGATGAGATGAGATGAATTCCTCGTCACTCTACAATTCAGCCTTTGCACGTAAACCACTGCTGCCCCGCAGAATCCATCACGCCCCGTAACACCTATCATTTCAATGTGTCACATATAGGGAGAAGGGCGATACATAACCGTTACCTGCCATGTCAAGACATTGTTCATCACTCAGTGTGAGTTGTGAGAGCCGTTCATTCTTTCAGCATTTCAAAAGGCCCAGCGCTTTGACGTTTCCATCCCCGGGGCAGGAGAATTAACGCTAATGAAATGGCAGAAAGGGAGACAGTGGCTTTGTGGTAAATGTGCAGGTGAATGAACATGCCTGTAGGGGACTATACATTTTCTCTGAGAGCACTCATTGGTTTTCCTCAAATGAGCTCTCAGGCTATTTGCCCCGGAGTGCATACTGTATTTCATATCCACCGATTCACATGCAGCACAGCCCCATTGTTTTATATGTACACGCTTGTTTTCCATTGACCTTGGTTTAAGGTTTCCGATGAGTTGCTTTCATTATTTCCCCTTGTGCAGAGAAAATTTGCAAGAGAGGCATTCCACTCTTGTTATTAAAATAAATATCCTCCATTTATCTATTGTTTGCTGCATCTCACTGGAGAATGAAATGAATGAAAGAATTAAGTTGTGGGTTGTTGAATCTTTTTTGTTTCCATCATCATACATATAAAAAGATAAGAAATTTTTATTTGTAGAGATAATAGAACTTGCCTCATCTATTTTTCACTGTTTGCTTCGTACAGGAGAGAAACCACTGTACGCTAATACACATTCTGTGTTATGCTGTCTAAATCCTTGCCCTCCTTTCAGGAAAAAACAAAGATTATGTTATTATGTTATTCTGCCTACAGTATGTACAGAATCTGGCTTGGTGAGAGATCTCTTTGGCAGTGGGATTGTAACAATTACATTTCAAAGTGGGAGGATTAGGCAAACTTTTAGTTAAAGGGAAGGGAAAGTGGTTTTTCCAAATGTGCAACACTGATTATTTCTAAGTATCCTAAGTCCATTTTAACTGAGAGACAGATTAAAGTATAGAGCTGATAAAGTAGGAGAAATTAACCCTTTGGGCTTAATTAACATTTTCTAGATTAGCATAATATCCTCCGCTGGGGTGTCACTTCCTCTTTGGCTCTTTTTAAAATGAAACATCAAAGCTGCATTGGCTCCGAGAGATCCCAAGCCTCCCAATTTAGCAAGGAGGATGCGGACCCCATGGACCACCACCAGAGAAAATCAGTGAGAGGGGATAATGAGGAAGAGGAGGTGTCAGAAGGCTCCAGAAGGTCCTGCTGTGGGAGATTATTACACTAATGGCAGTGCCTCCACAGCTTGCGCCGGCCAATGAAGAACCATCCTTCAGCCATTCTTCAGACCGGAGAGACTGAAGGACAGAGTTGGTGTTTTCTGCTTTTTTCAGGCAGTCCAGGAGGAATCTATTGAATTTGCAGAGTACAGTGGACTACGCTCGCTATCAAATTACACAAAAATTAAATTACATTAGAGTAAATTACATTGACACTGAATGTATGTAAATGAAGTGTCTAACTGGGAATCTCGTACAACCTCCTGGGGTTGGAGGTTGTATCTGTGTCTATCAACCAGTCATGATCATCATCATGTTCTGATGTGATGTATATGATGCAGGTTGATTGAGTGTATATTTATAACATGTTTGATCAACACTACAGAAGTTGTCTGCGTTAAGCTCGCAACGTACTAGAGGTTGATTCAAATGTGACATTCTGATGAGATTCTACATAAGTGCTCATGAATATCTGATTATTATCTATTAATGCTGTTTCAGAGGCTTATCCACCCTGACATGAATAAAGTCTGGAATACTTTTTAGCACGAAAGCAGTCAAAGTTTTAAAGATACTGAATATCAGCGTAAAATATCAGATATTCAAAATTGCTGTCGGCATCAGTTTCATCCAAAGAATTCAAGTTTGGATATCAAAAAACTAAAAAAAAAAAAAAAAACATCAGTTAAAACATAGTAGCTACTTGCACACTTTTTGGAAAAGAATGAGGTCTTATGTATCTGTAATATGCGGTTGCTTTGAAGTGTTCCTTATGCTAACCATGTATTTGGTGGATAGAGATGTGACAGTGTAGCTTAAGTCTGCATTCAAACCTTTGCGGTTGGGAACAGATGGCACACATATTACCAGACTGAGGTAGCAGTACTATTGAAGCACAGAGGTTCTGTACATTGAGATTTCAATTTGATTTAAATAAATAAAATAAATAAAAAAGTAAACTCATTACCGATTCATTACAGACTGCCCATGTTGATTCCAATAATAACTGATTAGAGTGTGTTTGGATTTCATCTGTTCTATTTAGTCATTCATCCATAGCTGCTGTGACATGAAACATGGCTTTTGATGCTGACTTCAGCTCATTCATATGTGACTGTGGCGGTGCACGCTCTAATTTTGTTAAAATCCCAGATGTTCAGGCCAGGCAGCTCGCCAAGGAGGTTATTAAAAACAAAACCAAAAACCACGTCTTTTATTTCTTTCTGGACGAGGACCCCCGGTCACCCCGACTCAAGGCTCAAGTTATTTCTGGCTTGGTCTTCAAAGTGTTCATTGATTAATACAAGAGTGCAATAAAATGTAGATGGAGGTTTGAGGTTTATTTGCTGTCTAAGTATAGACCGCAGAGTGGAGTGCTGTGGAAAAGTGGCTTGCAGCAGTGGGCATCTCATATTAATGTAAGACAACTTTGACTCATCCTCCAGCGGATAGTTGACTTAAGCAGTTTTTCAGATGAAATCTCAGGCATTAGTGGGAACTTTGTTAGCTACCCAGGTACTCAGCAGGCGCTCCTGTCCACTCTGTTCCCATACAGAGTGGAGGCAGAGCGGATATCTAATTGCGGCTGTGCGGTTGTGCTGTATGTCAGTAAGCCGGCCTATACCTGAGACTCCTGGCGATATTAATATCCCAGCACCTCCATTTATTTATTTAGTTCATATCTTATTATATTCCTCAGGCCAAGACCTTATTGCTCACCTTTTTTTTTTTTTATACGACCAACCATTCTCGGCTCTCTGTGAGAAATGTGACTGGGGGTTGGCAGCTGCTTTGGCCCGGCAACACTGCGGCCATGACACTTTGACAGCGGGGCTCTTGATAAGGCAGGTCTCGTCTGGGTGCTGAGGACACGGCCGTCTAAAGATTTGGGGATGCTATCCATCCCAAGGTGAGAGACATACCCCTGCGCTGCCAAGTCAAGGTCAGCCTGATTGGATGATGGAGGAGGATGTTAGCTGCTACGGAGGCAATGAGTCCTGCTCCTTGTTTTGTGCTGCCAGCAAGCACTGCAGTCCAGCTGGACTAGGCACTGCTGCCTGCTGGGGCTTTGTCGGCAATAATCAACTGCGTTTGGAATCCAAGGTGCTGTCTCCTCCAGGCCCATGATTGATGCAATTAGTCACAGAAAGAAAAGCTAGTGTAATTACCAATGGTGTGGTGTGAAACTTGAGAAATCCCCCATGTATAGCAGTGTGGATGCCTTTCTTGAATTTGGCTGTGATTTCATAGCCGGGAGCAAATGACTCCTCAAAGAGATTGGAAGATGTAATCTCATGGGCCAGTGTTGCAGGTGGAAATGTCAGAATTGCATTGAAGTGATGTTGCAGAGCTCACAAGTATCCCCAGCTTCAGGAAAATATTGATTGGTATTCTATATTTGGACAGTTGCATGTTAAAAGAAGCAGCCTTATGTAGTCATTAATATTCTGTCCTGAGATGCATTGTAATGTGTGGCGCATTATGTGCTGCAGTGTTGTAGCATGATACATAATTTTCTGTTTGAATTTTTTTAAGGAGGAAAAAAAAAAAGAGTGCGCCAGAGCCAAGCACATGATGGATGTGTCACTTGGCTTATTTGACGAGTTAATTGAAAGCTGTGCTCTGTCCTCGGCTAGATTAAGTGCTACAAATGACTGGTTACTGTCAATGAACAGGACAAATGCACCAGCCGTTCATTTAACTGGAAAATCAGTCATCAGAGTTCCAAGGGAAATTGTTCCATCTCAAGAACACTGTCCACATAATTCTGTAATGTGCTCCATTTGCTTAATTTGATCCACATGTAACTAATTCATTACGATGCACAAGCAGCCTACAGTCATCTGCTGTTGACTCAGTGAACATTCTGTATTATACTGGATTTAAATGATTGAATATTACCATTTTCACTGGTTACCATAGTCAATTTGGAATGAGCGAAGTTACAAAATCTACATGACTGCATCTGTGCATTAAATTATAAGAGGATGTCAAGATGTAGATTTTCCCTGCCTACAAGACTTGCTGATGTTTCTTTCTCTTGAGTGCTTCTGAAAGTCAATTTAGTATATGGTCCCCCAAGAGCAGGTATAAGGAGCCTCCGGCAAATGTATGGAGCACTCCATGGAGAGCCGGTGGAACTGACAGACTTCCGATAGGCAGCCGGCATAGAAACCCATTACAGCCGTCAGTCCAGCACTGGCGAAATCCATTATATGATCACCAAGATCAATCCATAAGGTAGCTTTTTTGATGTCTGCATTTGAAGCAGCCCAGGGTGATGGATGATTTTAGCCTCCGGTTTTTCAGGAACCTGTTTGAAATTCTCCTTTTTCTCAGATTGGCCAGTCAATATGTTCTCAGAAGCTGCGGCTCTACATCAGTGGGTCTAGGTGGAGGTGTGGGTGCTGTGGCGGTGGGATAAGAGAAATGAGAGCTCCTCTGGAATGCAACCTGGAAATACGGGAGCAGGTTTCATGAGGTTCTCTGACAAGATTGCTTCCAATGGCCAGCTCATTGCGATCCACTACCTTATTCTTTAGGAAACAGGCTGTCCCCGCGTTTCCATTATATCTAACATTCTCAATATGAACAAAGATTTTTTTTCTTTTTCCCAATTTATTGACATTACATGATAGATTGCAAATGAAAATTTGTCATCCATCAACCCCATACGAGCCTGTGTTGCTGTGGGGAACAAGCACATTGATGATATTTCTCAGGGTTTAAATGAGCATGCTCTTTGGAGGCAACACGGTTCATTAGTTTTCCCAAATATCCCCCACAGTTCCAAAGAGACTCTATTTTTAGCTCAGTACACTTCACTTGCAGCATAATGCAATACATATACCTCTTTGGTAATGTGATTGAGCAGTGATGTACAACACGTCAGACTTGTCTGATCTAATGAGCTGTGGCACTTTATAAACATGCACCAAAAAATCGCTCTTGACTCCTGATGTAAGAGCTTCGGTTGAGACATGGCTATTAGTTCAGTCTCACACATTATCCAATGACTTCACATTGTTCAGCAACCTAGGAGGAAACCTTTCAAAAATCATCATCTGGAGTAACCAGAGTAAATTGCTCGCTGGAGATTAATAAGATTTCAGCAAGAATCGCCCAGCAGTCCTAATGGCTTTTCGCAAGAATTGCCGCGCGCCATGATCATTAACATTGAAATATCCCCATCACTGAGGGTAGAGTACCTATCAGACACTGGAGTCAACCTGATCCTCCAATGTTGGGTGTTGCTGTGCAGCAAACAACTGTGTGGGTCCCTTCGCACTCTGTCTAATGACCCCATGCAAATGAGCTAATGGGGATACAGCACGATACCTCTGTCGTACCTCTCGGCTTCATCGTCCATAGCTAATTGTCACAAGCTTAATGACCACGTAAATGAGGAAAATAGAATCTGGGCACTTGTATATATACTCACATGGAGTGGGGATTTTGTGAATTTTGAGAGGACATGACCCATTGACAAATGGATAACTTGTCTTACAGGGAATTGGTCCGTCCTCTTCAGTTGGCCTATCAAGCATCATTTAGATACATCACAAATCCCAGTTTGATCAATTCTACAACTCTGCATTGACAAGGCCAGTCTTGGTGTTGTATTTCTTGCTGGAAGGCAGCTCCAGCAGAACCTCTGCCTTTGTATTATGCACTGGACCATAACCTGTTGCTGTATTCAGTTTGCGTAGCTGGTCAGCCACAATCCCTAAAGCAATAGCAGCTATTTGTATTTGTTTGTGGTCCCTGTCCCATTTTCTGGCACATTGAACCAGAACTGAACCAATATGGGCCATTGCCAGCTGCCACCTAATGTTTTCTTTTACTTGAGCGTAATTCGATATGGTGCTATTCACCAGAGTTTATTCTTTCTTAGATCATTCTTTTATTCTTTCTCCAATAGATCAGTGGGATCTATTGGAGATTTCTTCTTCACCTTATTTCATACTTCGGAGCTCTGAGGGTGGCAAATGAGGATAATGTGCAGTATTGCAAGAAGCATTTGTTACACCTGGCTTATCAAGACCACTGCCAACAGACCGAGACACTATGATCGAAAAAATAATCACACCTCAGTTTGATTGGACTGAGAGGAGAGGAGCAAGAGCAGTCAAACTTTTTTGTGCCCCTGCAAAGTCCTACCCCAAGGTTATTATTATTTGGCTGTTAACATTTTGTACTTTCCCAAATAACACACTCACGTGCAGCTCGATCCTTTTTGTTAATAGTCAGTACAGTGTTAATCATATAAAAAAACATTTATATTGTACTGTCTTTTAGCCCTAATTACAATCATTAAACACTTTTGAAGCAATGCATGCACACAGAAATAAGAAAGGAGAGGTATAGACAAACAAGATCAGTTCTCTTCCTGCACTTTGGTGTGCCGATTAGCATATGATAATTAGTTATGGACAATTGGCCTCCTGGATAGTTTCATTAAAAAGTATCACACTGGGACCTCATTAGCACGCTAATATAGGGGGAACTGTTAGACCTGCTTTACCCTGGTGAATGGATTTCATTTAAACTGGAGCAGTGTGATCAAGGCCCTGCACCTTTGAAGTCTCAAATAGTAAGGTGTGGCAAATAGCATATTTCATTTTCAACTATTATTCCAACAAAATGGAGAAATGTTAATGCCTTAACTTTTCTTTGATGTTTTAATGAAAAAATAAGCTTTATGTAAAGTGTTTACAGAACGTCTGTCATAAGCCCTGTATCCCCAGGGGTGTAATTATGCAACACTGCAAATTGATTGATCGCAGCAACCTTCATAAACACATAAGCAGAGCCAGGAGAAGGCGAAAAAAAAAATTGGTGCTAATTTGAAAGAAGTCAAACATAATGCCTCCAAATCCCCCTGATGCTTTTAGCTACTGTCATTGATGGGAAAGGTTACCGTCACTTGCCGCAAGAAGAAAGAGGAGGAGGGGGAGGAGTCTCTCTGGATCTTATCAGAACAGCCCATCCAGTATGGCGTTCCACTTCCCTGCCCCCCCTCTCCCTGAGCTGCCGCTGAGCCTCTGACAGCTCCAGGTTGTTTCACAATGAACCAAAGGAAGGCTGTATAGGAGCCATACTGCGAGGATAAAGAGCAGGGGCCACACTCCATCTGATTTTCATGAGCTCATCTAGTCCAGCCTTGAAGAAGGAAGCCATTGTGGAGAGACTCCATTCTTCAGATCACCCACGAGATTGAAGCTTGCCTTCTGTCCTTGCTGCCAAACAAATGCGTCATGTAGATGAACTCAGGTAATCTTTCCAAGCCCCGTCCTCCCGCCCCGCTCCAAGCAGAGAGAGTTACAAATAAAGTCGAGTAGTAAGACGGAGATGGTGCTGGCAGGACTTCCTAACAAGATTTGTTTCATAACAGGGAAGGGAGTTGAGCTGCCAGATGAATTATTGATATGAACTCAATGGTGACCTGCCACAGATCAGGGCACAAAGTTCAGCGCTGCAAATCCCTGACAGCACTCATTATAAGACCAAGCCAGCTGCAGCAATATGTCCCTCAATACCTTTTGCTGTCCTCAAGGAATAGCTTTTCCAATGTTATTGGGTGCCAGATGGTAGAACCACGGTATGACAACAGGTGTAAGAAGAGGAATCGGCTAGAAAACAGTGAACACTGTAGTGCAAATCACTCTTCAGTCTCTGAACCTGAATGTATAATAGAGTTTTGGAGGAGTGTGATTTCCTTTGAGACTTCAACTACTTGAGGAAACCGCACAATGTTCCTCAAGAAAATCCTCAAGTATCTATCCACAGAAAATACAAATGCCTTATGTGAAACTGTACATTAGAGGAAAGAACCTTGTTTTTATACCTCCGCTTTGCCACATCATTTCAACTGTACCCCTCAAGTCATGAAAGGAAATTTGCTCACAGCCGCTTGAAGTCCTGGCCCGGGCTTATTTATGCATTTTCTTTACCGCACATCGCACCTACTGTTTCTAAGCCTTACAGTGATGCCATCAACCTTGGCCCTGCAGGTGCATGCTGAGTGTGTTTAGCTGGGAACATAGCACGCTAACTAATAATAACATTCGCCGTGATGAAACAGCAACCGTGGCATGGAGAGTGTCATTACTCAAACTAATACAGTGGATGCATACTCGGTAATAATGACCTGAAGCTTTGCCAAGATCTGACTGAGCGGAGCAGCATAAGACAATGACATCTATCATATTAATTTCAGATAATTGTCTATACTTATTAAGTCGCCAGGACCTCGGCTGACTGAATCTAATTGTCTGACCTTAATTACCATTGGATATGCTTTGTGCAGGCAGGCTGGACATGATAAAGCACCAGGAATAGAGAGGAGGGTATTTGGGAACTCAAGCTGAAGGCAGCGGTGACAGAACGCGCGACATGGCCATTCATAACGGGGAAGCCTGCACATGGAGTAAAAGTGGTTTCCTGAGCTGCACATAATGAAAGTCATGAATAAAATCCATACCCACTGTGCGGGATGCCGGATTGAAAATACAAGAGCATACATATATATAGGTGTGGTTCTTTAATAACAAGATCTCAAGGGTGTCAATCTTTGATAGCCCAAAGCAGTGAATTTAAATGGTGTTTCCATTGTTTACACCCATTCTAACAATGTTGGATTGAGGGCCTGAATAGCAGTACACATTAGGAAAGCAAAATTCTCAGTTGTTTTTAAGATATATTGTAATTCGTATGGACCTCTGCTTGCTGGAATTGCTGACACAAAGCTGTATTTCTTTGCAGAGCCTAATATGTTCTCACATTAAGGCACCTGTTGTCATTACCTATTACTTATATTTTGTACTTTAAATACATTGTACTAATACCAGCTGACTGTAAATCATTGCGTGACCTAGGAATCATGGCAAATAAGGTCTGTATTTATTTGTGGTTCTCCTGCAGTCCTTCTGTTCTCAATTCTTTTCCCGAACAGTATTTTTTAACAAGGGTTTCGATTTCCTAGCCCACAGAAGCATACCCGAGTTACTTGGCAGTCAAACATGCACCCCTATTAACCTGCCTTCCTGGGGTTCCCAGTGGAG
>OMLF01026592.1:0-13626 GCA_900302615.1 Holocentrus rufus | reverse complement strand
CCAATTCTCACGAATGTGTGATATACAGAAATTGTCTAAGTGTTGGTGAATATATAAAATGTACACACTGACTGTAATACAGTAATACATAATGTTCCAATTTGTATATGTGCATAGTCCCAACTATATTTTCATTTGCATTATTATGCACTCTGATATGTTTAACTACCTGGAGACATAGTGAATAGTTGGAACAACTGTAGTTAAGACTAACTGGGAAATCACAAAAAAAAGTAAAGGAAATCTCCCAACTGGGAGTCATGCATTCAAAAAAGCCTCAAGTCCTGAGTGAAACCTTAAAAATCTTTGTTTTTAAATGTGTTCCTAAGCTTGGCTCACTCTTGGTGACAACAAAACGCCCTTTGACTGACTAAAGCCTCTGACCTGTGGTCCAGATTCCACGTGCTGAAGACAATCCGGCTCTCTCGGTTGGAATAGGGGTTGATGAAGTGGTGAGAGGTGCACTTGTCCTGGTCAAATGAGCCCTGAGGGAGGAGAGGTGGCAAAGAGAAGAGTCAAAAACAGCAACTTGCTTCCTGTTATTTTAAAAAAGGAGCCATATAGTTTCTTAAGGCTTAAACAGTTGCTCTGTGGGACTGTGTTGAAGCCCAGTGAAAAGACGTGGCACCGTGGCAGTTCCTCAGTGTTCCAGTTGTGCTCTTTGCAAATCTAATTGATGCCAGACAACATTTTAATGAGGTCTGGGTTCAAAGAAAACGTATTCTTCAAGGAGCCGTTGCTCTGGAAACATTTTGAAGTTGCTTAAAGGAACAGAAAATCCTGAGCTAATGTCAAATTGTCAACAAATTTATCCAGCTAAGTCAACGCACAAGCAATGGGGCCCTGGTGGCTCAGGATGTAAAATGCAATGTAGAGGCTGGCAAACTCCCAAGCCATGGTCTTGTTTGTTTATGGTAATTAAATAAATGTTTTGATGATGTATTGATTGAATAAAAAAGGACCTGTAATAATTTAAATATTGATGGTGCAATTCTGTGTATCTGTACATAATATGTATGCCATGGATATTTTTCAGGCCTTGCGGTTTCACCAGAGTGCATTTTTACCATCAGTAATCCCTGATATCTGCTTTTCTAACAAGCTGTGTCTGTATCACCTGGCAGGGGAACCAGCCTTCCTTAGTACAGAGGCGATTTAACATCTTTTCGGTCCTGTCAAAGTAACAGCCGTTGTAACTGTGTGACTTCAGCATGTCCATCAGGCACTTTGCCATTTTCAGAAACTCTTCCTTGACTTTATCTTTCGGTATGGTTTTTGCGAAACTGTCCACCTGGAAACAGACACAGAAAATTGCGTCAGAATTGTCAAATAAAAGGCAGACAGAGGTCTATTAGAGGAGCCTTCTGAATCTTACCTCCTTCATGTAGCCTCGTATCCTGTTTTCACAGTTGTACTTCATGTAGGCAGACTTTGTCTTGAATCGGGCTTCAATGCCTAAGATAGAACATGACTTAATAAACTTGACAGCAGATTCATTTATACTGACATGAAGTGATTCATGGAACACTATTGCTTACAGGTCAAACTTTGTCCCATTGCTCAGAGATTTGCGATGTTGGCTTTCATACTCTATTTAGTTTAAAATACCCTTTTTCTGACTTACTCAGACTGAGACAAGATGTTGGACACCTCTGTATGTCCACTGGTTCGGTTCCTGTAGGTAGCATTTCATTTTAGCTTAGCATAAAGACTTAAAGTCTACAGGAGTCATTAGCCTAGCTCTAGGAGAAGTTTGATGGTTGGAACTAAAACAGATGAACACATGTATCCTTCGATCTGTGTTCTGCAGTTATGGTTCCTACCATCTAATTTCTCCTCAAACAATTTGTTTTGTTTATTGTTTTTTAATTTCAAGATGTGTATTTCAAGTACACAATACATTGTGTAAATAAGACAGCTTTGGAGTTGCTAAAGGGTTTATTTTTTACTTTGAATTAACTAGGGTAATGACTCCTGTAGATTTCAATTTTTTATGCTAAGCTAACATGAAATGCTACCCATAGGCACTGAACCAGTGGACGTACAGAGGTTAAAATGGTTGAAGCAACCATTGAACCAATGTAATATTTTTGCCTAAATCATATTATTTCTGCATAAAGCAGAAATAAGCAATTATTCATGAAGGCGGTTCATTAGATAGATAAGGTGTTGTATCATTAGCTACATAATTTTGGGAAACGTTCTAGCTTCAACTAATATGGCCACATGTGACCTTTAGAAGATATTAAAGAAAAAAAAGTGATGTGGTGCAAGGCCCAGAACTTTGTGGAACACCCCTGCTCTCATCACCCACAATCATTCAGAATACAGCTCATCCATCAGCCAACACACACACAGTATGAAATCCCCTTGTGAGTGGGCATTGCCAGAGGACCTCTCACCGTTGAACCAGTCTTCATGGTCCTCCCTGCTCTCCAGCTTAGAGTCATCCCTCAGATTCAGCAGCAGGTCACCCAGGCGTTTACACATTTTAGGAGATTTCTCACCAGAGAGAAGCTCCCTCACTGCTTCAATGAGTTGATCAGAGTGCTGTGAGTCTGTGCTCAGCAGCCGGTCAATGTCACACATAACTGAAATTACAAGCGCAGTGGGGTTATAAGTTTTAGGAACAAACACTCTCATTCTAATCTTAACCCTACCTCTGACCACTGATTGCATTACCAAATAATAAAATGTGGTTGTTTGGAACTTTCGATGACAGTAAGGACTTTGCCATAGTTTAGATTTCAATAAATTGACGCCCTAGTATTCAGACAACAACAGATTCCTTTGTAAATATATCCTTGGTTTTTGCACTTTGGTACTTTGCATAGGTCAAAACCCGCTGCAATGACATTTGTTTAGACATGTTAAAACAGGAAGTTTGATTTTTTCGGTCTCTGCCGCCCTCCAGTGGGTTATTGCTTCACCTACCGTTCCATTCCTGCTCTCTGGAGAGAAGAACCAGCTCAGTGTGATCTGGCAGGGTTCTGAAGTATTCCTCTGTCACTTCCGTCCCGTCCCCATACAAACACACACGCGATCCGACGGGCGGGACCTGCAATACAAAAGCAATGTACAGCACCACGATGCGTCAACAAGAGCTCCGTTAAATTTTTTGGCAGTCTCCTTTGTAGTAGAGGTAGATACATAGTAGAACTTGTTTAACTGGTAATTCACCCTCCGCCAAGTAGTGGTTAATTTATAAATCAAGTGTTCGCTACCCGCCGTGCATTTGCAAATAAGCAGGTAGCATTAATTACCAGAAATTTGAATCAAGTTTAGCATTCTCTCCATACAAGATGAACCGGAACGTGACAGGGCAAAGGTCTGGCGCATGGTTAAACGTTGCATTTGAGCCTTATTAACGGCTTCAGAGTTATTTCATAAAAATATACTTCACGCTAGAACTCAAGTAATTTCAGTGTTTTTCAGGACCTACAGACACGGGCCCTGGAGCACGAAGAATAGGCTGTGCCGTAATGTAAACAGCAGTGATGAAACATGAAGAAAGTGAAAGAAACAATGTTTTACCTGCAATAACTTGCAGCCTTTCGTGAGCAGCTCTTTCAAGTTTTTGGCTGCAATTCCATACTTTTTAGAGTCATTAAAACTCCTAAGTTTTAAAGGTTTACTTTTCCCGAAAAGCCCAAACATTGCACTGTTTATGTCGTTTCCGCTGTGAAATATCGCCGCTTACCATTATCAAGTGTTCAAGGATACAAATAGGACATCCGGACCAACCTTTCAAACTAAAACGCTCATTTATTATTTTTGTCTTATTTATTTATTTTTGAAGTAAAAGAGGCTATATTAGTTAAATTATCGTGTATTCCATGAGGAATAAATACATCTGCAATCGTCAGCAATATGATTGCTGTTTTGATATAATAACAACAATAAGAAAGTGGAGTCACTAGGTGGCGATACACTTACTTCCTGGAGAACAACTGCATAGCAACGTGAACATAACCATAGCAACTGATGCAACGCGAAGGGCCATACCAAATATAGGGGGTTAGGGTTTATGGACCAGAATTGTAAAATTGATTAATAGGTTCAGTTGTAGTTTATAACGATACGAAGCATAAGAAATACATTTTTATTTTCATTTTGTCATAAAGTATTTTATTTTTATTCGTAAATTATCTTGATGACATAATTTTTGTTTTCTTCGCGCACCTGTTTACAAAATAGTGGAATCTGACTTCAATATGGCGGCCGCAGATTTGAAAATCTGATCAAAGAAGGAATACAGTTTTCAGTTTAACGGCTGTGTTTTGGACAAGTTTTTTTTTAGCAATGTTACGCACATTTCTTTTTTAACATATGTTAAACCCAGAAGACATGTCCTCCGTAACGGACGGCTGGAGAGGAGTGTTTGAGAGAGGCCGGCTGGTTCCCCCGCCCAGCCAGACAGTCCGGCACGCTGTAGAGAGTCACTTCACCCAGTCCCACGGCTTCCAGATCAGCCTGACCCGGCTGACCGCAGCTCACCTTCAGCAGGTGACTGCCTGAACACAGCTGCTGCCTGTATGCCGTTAGAGTGAAACACATGACAGAGCCTAGCTTGCTGTATGTCGCTTTGGAGGTTTAACCCATCAAACTTCAGTGTCCTCTCCCTTTTAACTTAGGGAATAGACTTTACCCGACACGATAAACATGAGATAAAAGTGTTCATTCTTTTCCAAATTAAATTTAAAAATCTTCCAATTTAACTTGACCTCGCGTCTTACGAATCTTGTACACTTCGTACACCAACACTTGAGACTTTTGATAATATTTAGGGGCGTCCGGTAAACTCGGCATAGAGATACTGAACCAAACACTGAGACGTCAGTATTTAAAATTTATTCACACTGCATGCATGGTCGATTTTAGTGAGTTTGGATTGTGGAAGTAAGAAAACGATTTAAAAAGTTGACATTCTATTGATATAGCTGATGTTTGGTTTGCTAGATAGATGCTGAAATGAGGAGTAGATCCTGTTCTTTTACAAAGTCTTACAGTCAAGGTCTACCAATTATACATGTTTTGTTGATAAGCAGGGCAATATGAAATTGCCAGATTTTTTTATACTTGGCATTTAACTCTCTATACAAGAGTGAATGAAAGGGCTGTCAGGGCTAGGGCTTACTGCTTTTCTAATCTGGATTCTTCTCTTTTTATGCACATAGGAGACTTCAGAGGGGGAAAAAGGTGTGACCTATCAGCTGCGAGTGACACTCTTTGATAGGAATTACCAGCATTTCTTTGGAAAAACATGGAAGAGCTCGACCCAGAGGATGAAAACCAACCACAAGATACCATTCAATGAGGTATGTGCTGCAGATAACACACAGTGGTGGTCAAATTGTTTCACCTGTGAGATCTTTCTTTGAAACTCTGTTATGTATTACCGTATGTTGATAAGCATGAGATTGATGATGATGTATTGAAACCAATTTCCAGTTAAACATAAATTAGGATAGCTTTTTAAGTACAGCCACAAGCACTGTCACTCATTTTTTTTTATCACAGTCTTTTTATCTACAAATAT
This sequence comes from Holocentrus rufus, assembly GCA_900302615.1. Taxonomy (NCBI): domain Eukaryota; kingdom Metazoa; phylum Chordata; class Actinopteri; order Holocentriformes; family Holocentridae; genus Holocentrus; species Holocentrus rufus. Next base: position 8,087 of record OMLF01026592.1, on the reverse strand, counting down.
ATCACAAAAGATAAATCCAACTTGAGCAAATGACAGTTAAGTTCCTGTCAACCCCCCTCCCCCAAATACTAGAACACATTTGCATACAGCCAGACAGCAATATAAAAATATACCTATATAAATACATTCATATAGACACGTTCACATATACACATATATAAGAGGGTGAATAGAAATAATAATAGATTAAAAACAAGAAGGAAAAAACACAAGGGTTACATTGTTATACTGATAGCTTCTATATCTTCAACAAACGATAGAAGTGATTGCCAAATGGCATAGAATTTTCTAGTGGACCCTCCAATAGTATATCCAATTTTTTCAAACTTGAGATGGAACAAACCCTCCCTGATCCAGTAGATATATGTTGGAGGGAAAGAATCACTCCATTTTGACAATATAGCCTTCTGTCCAACAGAGAGCAAAAGGCCTTTGTATTGATATTGCAACCATAGACAGGGGCATCCATTGGGGCCTGTACCAAACAATGCAGTTAATGGAGATGGATCTGCTGTTTTCCCAAATATGTTAGGCTGGAACCTTTTTGCCCAGATCACATGCAGGATCTAAGGCCGTCTCAATCTTAGATGATCTAACTTTGGACCAATGAAGAGGTGTACAACTTTGAACTGAACTACAGTGTGGCTAAGGCATATTAAGGAGGGGAAATCTCTCTGTTATTTTTGCCAGGTTGCATCTGGGATCATTTCGTCTAGGTCTGTTTCTCATTTATTTTTATGAGAATCTAGACTAGTCAGGTTGTGCATGTCAAGCAGTTCAAAAATTGTACTCATATTTTGTTTTGTGTCAGTCAAAGTCAATATCAGATGTTTTCAATTTAGTAATGTATTGTAATGTGCCTATTCCATTTTTTGACTAAGCATCGAAAGCATCATCAATTACTGGGGAAAACATGATTTCTTGTCACTGATGTAGCATGTGAAAAGTTGGTAACCATCTAAACTGGTTCCAGTTTAATAATAATAATAACACGTTATCTTGCCCAGCCCTAAAAAAAATACTTAAAACAGAGTTTGATAATTAGCTCTGTAGAAGTCCTTGTGATCATGTGTAACCCATACAGTCAGATATCTGAATTTTTTTAGCACTGATTTTAAAGGAGGCTGACCCAAAAGATATCCCATCTACAGAAGCAACAGGCATCATTTCATGTTTCTGAAGGTTGACTTTATATCCAGATATTTTTCCAAACTTATCAAGTAAAATCAGTAATTCAGGAAGACTTGAGAGGGGGTCTGATATAAACAATGACATGTCATCCACATAAAGAGAAACTTTATGCTCCGAATCCATCCGGTGAATCCCCTTAATAGTGCAACTCTGTCTTAGAGTCACCTCAAGAGGTTCCATTGCGATGGCAAATAAAAGCGGCATACCTGTATTGTACTTCGTTGAAGCTCAAAGTAGGTGGATAGGTTATTGTTGGTGCGTGCTGCAGCCACTGGAAGTGTATATAGAATTTCAATCCATGATATAAATTTCGAGCTGAATCTAAATGCTTCCTAGGTCCTGAGGAGATAGTCCCACTCTACCCAATCAAACACTTTTTCAGTGTCAAGTGAGAGTGTTTCCTCAGTATCCCTGTGATTTGGTGGAACCAAAAAGAATTGTAAATACACGTCTCATATAATATTGATTTAAAAAAAATTATAAAGCCTGTCTAGTTAGGTGATAATATGGAGGGCAGAATCTTCTCGAGATGCCATGCCAAGACCTTTGCAAGAATTTTGGTATTTGTGTTCAAACGTGAAACAGGACAGAATGAACTGCAGTTTAGATGGTTGTGTCAGTGCTTTAAATTAGAGCTCACGATTAGACTGTTTTGAATTTTGCTCAATAGTCTTGAAGAACCAACTTTGGTACCATCTAACAAGTGTTTTTAGTCATTTTTCATAATCTCCAAGGTGACAAACCTATATATAACCCATTATATAAATATAAACATATGAACATCATTTATGTCATTTATGATTTCATGTATGTTATATAAATGAATGCTTTATAATATGATAACTCATACATCATATAAATCATATATAAAATATATGTAATTACACCATAGTATAATCATAACATATATAAACCAATAATGTAAGGGAATGGGTGGTACAGGAATTTAAAATATAACTGTCTTTGCAGTATTTCTCCTTCTTAGAAGGTTACCACAGTTGCAACTCATTAGTTCTCTGCTCAGCTGTCCAGGTGAACAATAACACTTTGCGAGCTCACTGTCTTGCTGGAGTTAAGTCCCTGGGGTTAGGTCAGCTGTCGGGCCAAGAACCAGTATCAGTTTGTTAGCAGCTGGGGTGCAAAAGCCCATGATAAGCCCACTGAATTCAAACAGTATCATTTGGCTTAATTGCCCCCATCAATCACCTTAAACATCACAGCTAACTTGTGTCGGGCCTTTTTCCTACACACGTTCTGCTGAATTGAAGACTGAATTGCACTGCACCACATTTAAGCAGTCATGCCATTAAAATGGTTCAATTTATTCATTTAAGAAAAAATAAATAAATTGCAATGCATCTCTGCTATCAGATGTAAATGACATGGTAGATTCATGGCAGTGTCCACTCTTCATTTCAGCTTCTATGCAATACCACTCCCTATACAATCCATTTATATTTACATCTTTGTCCCTCAGCAGACAGTCCTATTCAGAGTGATATTGACAGCTGACATGAATAAATGCCATTTAAGGCAAGGTCTTAATCATAACCTTAACCAGTGACAATGAAATGAAATGTCCTGTACATTAGTGGCACGTGTGTAGGAGGACTGGTTCGACAGATCTGCTGTGTTCCTCGTGGTATGTAGAGGCGCTAGACAATGTAATTGAAATACACTGAGGCAATAAAATGGCTGCCACTCTGTTAGCTCAGAGTCTATTTAAGACAGCCTGTTTTAGCTGCTTGGAACAAGTCTGGTGTTTGGCAGTGCCTTTCAACCAAGGTTTTGGTGTTGGCTTTTATTTTTGATCTGCAGAAATGAGGCATTAAAATGTGGACCAGTCATCGTGTCACTTAAAGGAATACTCCATTTTGGGCAAAATACCCCTTTTCTGATTTACCCAGAATAAGACAAGATGCTTGAGACAATTTTCACCTTTGTAAGTTAATTTTTTGGTTCCTATGGGTAGTGTTTCATGTTAGCTTAGCATAAAGACAGGAAACATTAACCTAGCTCAGTCAAAGTGAAAAAATAAAGCTTAGAGAAACTCTGAAGCTGTCTTATTTACACAATGTATCATGTGTATTTGAAATGCATGTCTTGGATTTTTTTTTAGTTAGATAGTTTAATGGTAGGAAATATAACCACTGAACCCATATGTAGGAACTATAACTTCAGCGCTAGGCGGAAGGATACCTGTGGTCAGCGGTTATAGTTCCTACCATCTAACTTCTCCTAAAACGACCCTTGTTTTTTTTTTTTTGTTTTTTTTTTTTTTAAATTCCAAGATGTGTTATTAGGTGTCATTAGGAGTCATTAGACTGTCAGTCTTGACAGTCTTTATGCTAAGCTAACACAAAATGCTAACCATCGAAGCCAGAGGTGAAAATGGTATTGAACATCTTGTCTCAGTCTGGGTAAGTCGCAAAAAGGGTATTGTGCCCAAAATGTTGTTGTATTGCTTTAAATGAATGTAAGCTAGTTATCAGTTTGTGCATCAATCAGTTATATCTACATTCGAATTACTCGCCTATGAAATATGATGTAGGACAGCTGTGCAGCCTGGTGAAATACTGGTCCGTTCTCATTCAATTTGTTATTTGAGTTTCAGTTTTGTTTTAGTTAGTTTGCTGTGTGGGTTTTGTAGTTCTGGTTTTGTTTTTCTTTCTAGAGGATGTTAGGCTTTCAATGTAGTTTCAGTTATAGTTCTACCGCTTTTAGAAATGTAACACTAGAAGTTCACATCAGGTATTGTGTAATACTTGGCTGGCAAAAATGAAGTGCACTTGCAGACTCACCAGCGATATGAAATCAGATGCATTAGCTCTAAATAATCCCTGACAGGACTCTGGCATAAATTCAATGGCACTGGCAACATTGGCACTTCAGACAGAGATGCTCATTGGTAGGTCTACGTAATTTTAAAAATTCTCCACACATTTTTTCCCTGCACATGAAAAAAAAAACAAAAAGCAAAAACAACAACAACTAAATGTAGGTCATGTTTCATTTAGTTTTGCAAGTAAACCATATAATTTTATCACAAAATATATATCTTCTTCAGTTTAAGACAAAAATTCTAACATCTAGGTTTTGTTTTCATTTACAACCTTGCTTTGAGCTCCCTGTCTTGGTAGCTTGTCATTTTTAAGCAGACATTCACAGCAGATTGGATGTGTCTCTGCAAGGCCTTCAAATTGAGTGGAAAACTAAAGAATTTGAGTGTTGAGTATAACTGAGTATGCTGATTATAATTTGAGAAGAGGGAACATCCTTTTCTTATGCCAAGAGAAGTCGAGTGTGTGTTAATCCCTATTATCTGCTGCTTTAATAGCACGATCAGTCAGTCAGGATACTTAACAACAAAGCACTATTTCCTCTGAGACTTGGCGGTAATTTTAGTTTTGTTTTCTCATCTGCCCACTTTGTAGCCCATATTAGGATTCATGGGTAGACAGCATGGCTTAAAGCATTGTTCTTTATCATAATCAAAAGCAACTCTAAACATTATAATACTTTGTGGTTTGGAGAGAAATTTGGCTAAAATTATATATATATTTATCGCACTTCAGACTTTGTTTTGGAGCGGTGTTAATATTCTTGCAGTGGCGGCGCTCCACTGCTGAATGACTCCAGAGGCAAAACACTGAAGGCTTATGAAGTGATTTTGTCTGTTTTCTTAGTGCAGTTCAGCGCTGCCACTGAGGCCAGTTTCAGTGATATATGCAATAAAGAATGAATGTGTGTCAGAAGTCAGCAAATAAACCAAGTTATAGGTCTGGGGATTGGAATTGTAATGTGCTTTATCTACTGAATCCGTGTGGATAAGATTGGCCTGCAGTTTAGGTCTAATGTGGTTTGGAGCTCAGCGCTGCTCAAAAGCCTACTGGCACACTCTATTGTACTTTCTTCCCCTGCCCTCACTTTTCCACATGTTGTTCTTTTGTTCTTTTGTCCCCCTCCAACCATCAGTTGATAGAAGAAGAAGAAAAAAAAGAAACAAATTTTTGATGTCAAACTGTGTGATGTACTCTCAGATATGTGCTTTGATGATGAAATTTCCAATTACTTCTTGAAAAACCTAAAGAGAATGTCACAGCCATGCAGGACACGAGACACAAAAGACACATTTCTGACACTGGTGTTGAAATATGCCACAAGTCTTGCAATCTTTGTGGCATCAAGTGGACTTTAAAGGAATTTGTTGTTTGGGGACTATTCATTGTAATAGTTCGGCTCAATTTCTAGTTTGATGGCTTGTTTGCTAGATACCGGAAAAGCAAGATGCCCTTGAGCAGCTGTCTGCTTGTAGCTGTGCAGTCTAATGTATTTCTGGCTTTAAGAGGAGGAGCAGATTTCATTTGCTGAACCTACAGCAGAATGGTCTACTTCGCACTCTGTTAAATAGCTGTAATCATGAGCAACTCTGTCCAAAAACCAGATAAATAAGGCATAGACTGTAGTGTCATTCAGATTAATCAATAGCCAGTCATTTGTGCTCAGGGTTATTAAGAATTTTCCAGAAGGTCTTTGTTTTCTGGCCATTGATTGCCAGGAAAATCCATGCTATTTCACAAGCTGCAGTATAGCTGATACCATATGCCAATACTGTACCTCAGTGGCATTTGTGCATGAAATTAGTTGGATAAAATACTACAGTGCTGCATTCCTGACAGTGGATAACCATGATGCACAGTTTGTCTCTGTGTTTTCTTCAGCTGTTAGACTTTAACGACCTTAGTCTTTATGCTACGCTAACATGAAATGCTACCCATAGGAACTGAACTGCTGGACGCACAGAGGTGAAAATGCTATCATAACATATTGTCTCAGTATCAGTAAGTCGAAAAAAAGGTATTTTCCCCAAAGCAGAGTATTCTTTTAACTGAATCCTGACTTCTTTTTGGAACAGTTACTCTGAAACAGGAAACATCCTAAATTGCATTCTTGCATTTAGTCAGGATGTTTCTGAAAGCAGAAAATAAACCACTGGCCTCCTAGTTTTGAATTCACTGTATTTTGAGGTTCATTTTCCATTCAATTATTATTTCATAATTTTAACAAATATCTGTGGTGCAGCTGGATGTGTGCTTTGTCTTCCAATCAGACGTCGTCTTCTGACGGCCCCCTGTTGTTGGACTCGCTGGTCAGAGGCCAGCCTCCCACTGTTTTACTGTAGCGTGCGACGGTTGGTGAGTTGTTCTGTGGCTTCCGGTGTCAAACCTGTCTGATCTACTTAACAGCGAGTGACGCTGTACATGATGTTCTGACGAACGCTTCCCATTGAAGAAATACACCAGCAAAAATGGGTTGATAAACGGAGGGTGTTACACAATTCCGGGTCTTTTTAAGGAGACGCCAGTGAGTCACAGCTATGGCAGATTCTGATTTTCAGTTTTGTCGCCATCTGTTTTCTCCCCTTTTCTCTGTTTGATGTTCCTTTGATCAAACAATCTTTCACAGCGTATGGCCTCACTTTGATCCACCATAATAGTTGTAGCCTATATAAAAACCTACTTGGTGTCCCAATAAGCATCCAAATCCCATTAGCCATCCAGGGTAATAATATAAACCACATCATATCCTATCAGGATGATAAAGTGGGCCTGGCCCGCTCTGTGTCGTGCCGCGAGAGCAGCACCAGCTTTTTTATTGGATTTGGCCCGATGCACTCGTATTCATGCTGGTGTTTATGAGTGGCAAATTGCTGTTTGATATCCAAATAATGTCGGAGGGGGGATTCTCCCCTGAGTAACGGGAGTGCGGTGAAAATTGCAAGCCGCCATCCACTCCCCCCACCCCCCCGTCAGCCATGATGGATTGGTTTTAATATCGAGTGAAAAGGAGAGATGCACAAAAACAACCAGGGTGATTAAAGAGAGAAAGAGAGAGGTCTCACGAAGTCTGTTTTCTCGCTCTGTCTCCGTGTCTCGTCTTTCTTCCCAGGCGGAGGAAAGATGTCTTGACAATGAGGACGTCTGCTGCCTTTTGTGCCATTTGTTGTATGAGTTGTTTTTGAGTTGTCAAGTCGAACTTGTGAAGCCTCCAGCTTCACTCTAAAAGATGTCTTCAGTGGAGTGCGCTTTTGAGGCCAGTTTGATTGTTTGTCAATGCTTTAATGGCTTCCACATCTTTTGAATGTTGTTTTTTTTTCTTTTGCGTGGCATGTGGCGTTCACAGCCCAGTAATGAAAAACTCGCACGCAGGATTTTAGTCTTTAGTTTTCTGCTTGCTTGGAAGCACAAAAGGAAATTTCGGTTACTGCCAATTTCCTATGATGAGTTTTTCATTCTTTGGTGAGACACAGTCCTTTTGTCGTGCCATGCACTGCTGCCTCTGTGTCAATACTCATCAGCTCTGCAATCTGTGCTGTTCAAACATGCCTCCGCGAGGCAAAGTTAAACTCTGAAGGCCCATCACACCTATTGCAAGTTTCCAATGTCACTTTTTGTTCGGTGTCCTCTTCGGTGGCAGAACAAAATATGTAAATCAAACAAAGTAATCATTCATTATCTTAATCGCCGCTGGTTCTTCTCATGTCACGACTCGGCGTGTTCAGCAGCTGTTCCAATAATTCCAAGTTGGTACAGTAGCCCTCCCCACAAGCCTTCAGTCTAAAGCAGTGACAGCTGCGGGCAGCAGAGGGCAATGTTGTGCCACAGGCCGCCCAGATGGAAGAGCTGTGAGACTGTGGAGGAGGCAGAGAGAAATGTGCATCTATCTACATTGTCTCTCATGATGATCACTCCATTTTAGCTGCCTGCCTACATAGGGAGCCAGTGTTTTTTTTCTCATATGCATGTGCAATGCTATCAGGCAGACAGCTGGGCTTTCGAAAAAAAGGGCCAAGTTTTGTTTTTGTGTTGGTGCAACCTCTGTTTTTCCAGGTCTCC
>OMLF01026586.1:0-11767 GCA_900302615.1 Holocentrus rufus | reverse complement strand
GAATCTCGTGTTCTCCAGGGCGGCGGGGCCAGTGGTAAGAACAGCAGATAAAGGCAACAATGAGGCGCGTTATAGAGCCAGAGGACTGTTTGGTTCGAGGCGGTTGCAAGGTCTGCAGCGCTAAATCGTCTCATCAAAATATAGTTCTCAGAAGCGCGGTTGGTCACGCCACTGTTGTCTAATCACGGCACATCTAAAGCCCCCCTTAGCAAGCCGGACTAAAAATGTGTGCGGAAGAAAAAGGAAGTCAGAAAATCAAATAAAGTAATGAAAGGATGTATCCTAATCCGGCTTAGATGTCATAATTTGTGTTGGCAGAAAAATGTGTGCCTTAGCAGTTTTACATTAACATTCTGATAGGATTTCCTATTGGTGTTGACAGCGCTCTGTGCTAATTCTTCGAAAAATATGAGCATCATAAGTTCCTTTTACAAACATTCTGATTAGGCTTCACATTTCTGAAAAGGGAAATTTGTGCTTTATTAAGTCTCCTCCTCCCACCCCTCTTTCTGCCTCATTTGGTCGTGATGACAGTTGACAAGCCCCACTGATTTTTTCATTAACAGCTCACACCGTCACCAAAGCGTTGGTGGTACACAGGAAATGAGCGCTCATATCAATATTCCGGATGACATCTCACACACAATGCATCTCAAGTAGACACCGGGCTATGCCACGTGGTCTCCAGGGGGGTAAGCTATTGATCACCCTGCATTATCATTATTGATCTACAAGATGACTCAGGGGGGGATCAAAATGAGCCAGGACTTAACTTTGTCTGTATGGAAAATCGGAGTTCCCAGACTTGCAATGCTAAGCTGGCGCAGACCATCACAGGATTTTCATACCTTGTTTCAACATCCGTATTGTGATATTACTGGGAGATCAACCAGAGGACCAAAGCAGATGAAAATGTGATTGTGAGACTTATCAGTGCTGCGCTTGTTTTGGATTTCCTTTAGGTTAGTGTAAGGGAAAGTTAACAGGGTTGTTGATCTTCATTTATGACACGGCATCTGATTTACAGACATGCTCCCGGGGCTTCTGAGTCCATACCAGTATCAGTTTAAAACCTTTCATTAAGGTAGGTATAACACTTCAGTGGCTACCTTATTTTCTGCTTTATCTTGGATGCTGGAAGGAGGAAATAAAGCACCAGCGAAAGCCTGGGCTCCATACGGGATAAAATCTATTCTGTATTATTGCACTGCTGTTGCTTGAGGGCCGTCAAGCTAAAGGTAATGGCATTGCCTGTGATAAACTTATGGCTGAGCTGCTCCATGCTCCATGAGGGATATAAAGGGCGGCGAATTGTCCAGATTGTCGGAGTCACAACTAAAATGACAAATGACCCTCCGGTGACAAATCAACAATGTCATTTACAGTGTGATTCAAATGACAAAGGGGGTGCTACGCGTTGCATATTTACACGATGCTGCATGAACAGAGTCGCGGCGTGCTGTCAAAATTCCGGAACGATCCTAAGGAAGATAATATGGGGCGGTGTAGCTTTGATTTGGGTGACTCAGTGTTAGTTGCCTTGGCAACCTCGCACAATAGCAACAGGATGGCACTCGACAGGCAATGGAGCAGCTGGTTCACAGGCCTGACAGGTGACTGCGGGTCCCGAGGCCTTGCCACAGGCTCCATTCGGACCATCTGAGGACCTGTGTCTGCATCCGTCTCCGATTCATTACACCGAGCCTCTGCGGCACGGACACCCTGACTTCTCCTCATGCAGCTCAATCCGTTTCATCCATTTGCGCTCTCCTTCTCGCCAACCCAGACGGTGAGACTCTTCCATGCCAATTAATCAATACTTGCGGGTGAAACAAGTTGGCAGTGTTTCAGCGGAGCTGAGCTAATAGGGCACTAAAATGGCCCCACATTTCCATCTTTTATAGGGCATAAGAACGTCTATTAAAACAGGACATGGCTCCTCCAGGACCTAACTTTTGTCATCACGTACTAAATAATAATTGGTTTACCAAAGGTTAATTGCTCAATAGATACTAGGCCATTGGAATTTAATTGTGCTGTTAAATGCCTCAGTCGTAGCCCATGCTTTTGTAATAGCTCATTTGACTTGGAATGAATGGAAACGCTGCTTGGATCCCAGATGACTATTAAAAGTTGCTAACTGTTTGTTACAAAGAGTCTGCTCAAATTGGACACACTGTGTATCAGCAGCTGATTCTCTTAGTAATAATGATGATCTTCCTAGGCTGTAAATTTTGCTCAAAAACTCTGCGCAAGACGTCTTTTATTTATTAATTAAGCCTTTTCCTTGATTTTGTTTTCTACCCCCTCCAGCATTCCGTCTCGTCTTAGCTTTGAGAGATACACATAAGTCAGCAATATCTGCAGCACATGGGAGCTGTCTCTCCCTCGGCAGATAATGGGAACATTAAAACCCCAATCTGGGATTTTGTGAGAATCAGTTATGTATATCAATTCTCATATTCCTCAACAGTGGGACTTGTAGATGGAAAATGAACATTTTGCAGTGGCTTTTCCAATCAGAATTAATTTAATACACATTTATTAGACCTATATTCCTCTAAAAATGACCAAAGAAATTAGCTTAGACCTTTAAACAATAAGCCTGCTGAAACATGAAGCCCTAATACTTATCATATGTCCTTGATTCTTGCATCTAGAAGTCACTGAATCACTTTGAGTGTAAAAGAAACCATCCATTCCCCCCATTATCCTTCTGTTTACTGTTGGATTAAGGATTGAGTGTTTAACATTGATCTGCACGCAGCGAAAGATAAAAAAAGGTGAAAGAAATAGTTGCAAATTTAGGAGTGTTTACCATTTGAAATATGTTTCCAACTGCCGCAACACTGCCAAGGGAACAATTTCAAGGCACATCCTGTCAAGAACACAACCTAATGGAAGCTTCATAAATTATGGGGACAACATCCATTCCTGCTATCAGCTCATTTCAAAGTGAAGGCTGGCAAGGCAGGGCTGTATCAAATGAACCCCTAGCAGACGTCTCATTGCTGTTTATCAAACATCCCCTGGCAGGTCTGCTGGAAGAGTAGCCTATCAAGTCAACTAAAACATAATTACTTTGTTTATGTACTGCCTCCATCCAGCCTCCAAGGGCAGATGTGGCCCAATTACGACAGCTGATTGACCTTTGATTGTTGCCGTTATGCTAATATGTTCCACAGGCAATGCCAATCTATGAGTTAGAATATCTACAGCAGGATATTTTGGTAAATAATAGTTCATTAACTAAATACAGTGTGGCAAACTTTAATGAGCGCCTCCACATACCACTGACAGTTGATGCCCAGAATGAATGCATAACCCCGTCTTGTCATTTGGCATGTCAGATTAAACCGGTTGTTTGTTCCTCATGCGGCGAAGACTTTGAACCGGAATCACAGGAGTTATACCTGGCACGTCCTCAGAAGTCGCTTTCACGTGTGCTGCTTCACCCAGAAATCGTTTGGAAATTTTCTTCATCAGGGTCACATGTGAACACGAGCCAGAGTCGGTATGCTGCAGAACTTGACTGATCAGCTTCCCCCCCTTGAGAAACTCTCAGAAACTTGCTTTGTGATGCTAGTGCGGACAGAGGTCGGCTCTCACAAGATGCTGGGTTGCGTATTTCATTCTGACACTGGCTCAAAAGTGCATTTGTTTGGATCGGTTGATTTTTTTTTTTTTTTTTTGAGCTGAAGTGAGTGAACTTTTTGTTTATAAAAAAGTGCCTGGAAATTGGACGGACTCCAAGAACAGAAAGCCGTCCGAGCGGAGGACGACATTAATATGCAAATTCATTATAGTAACTACAAGTGTGAACAGGTTGAGCTGGTAGTGCTGTCAACTTGGCAATCAATATGTGAAACGGGTTCTAGTGTGGCTCTGATGGGCACTGATGGTTATTTTCAGTAAGTTACTGACACATTCTGCTGTCTAACTGAAGTATCATGATGTCCTTTGTTCTATGTATTGTATCGCTTGTGATGTTTCAGTAATAAAGGAAGTTCCCACTGTAGGCCCAACACAGTCTGACTGTACTGTCGGTGAACTGGCGGATTTCTCATTTTGCAACAATACTGTCAGCGTGCAATCAAGGTTTTCCTTCCAAAAAAAAAAAAAAAAGCCCATCAAGCACACAATGTACTCAAACCTTGTGTCTACATAGCTTCTAACATGTTGTTGAGGAGAAACAACCCCTGAGGACATGAACATGATTGGGGCCGGTGGAATTAGATTAACCGTCAACCTCCTGCTGTGTTTGTTGTGCGAGATGCCGCTGCCAAACACTTGACAAGACTGTCACAAGGAAAAGAAAAAAAAAAACGTCGCTACCATGGCAAAAGCTGCCAGCCCTGGCACCTGACCCCTCGGAGCCTCTGAACAACTACAAGTGCTTTCCATCTCCTCTGACTGCTCAACCTGTCAATCTGCCTATTCAAAGGTTTCCCCTTTCCCCGGGAAAAGCTCATTTTCCCTTCCCCTTGGCCCAGTCAGTAAGTGTCACTTCAGTTTAGATTTCACTGCCTCCCTGCAGCCGTGCACTAAAGCTCCCATGGAGGGGGTTCAGTCCGCTGTGGTGGACCTGCTGTCCCATTAACACTGTGGGGGACAAGGGATTAAAAGCCAGCTTGCCTCTGAGTGGCCGGGTCTATGTCTCTATACTGTATCAACACACAGCAGCAACCCCCGACTTCACAGTGAGACATTTTCATTGCGTACTTAAAAAAAAAAAATCTTAACACACTGAAACTCACGTTCACAAAATAAAAGGAAAAAACAGAAAACAAACAAAAGCTCTCGGCAAATATGCATTTGCTATCCGTTTTGTGGACAGATTTTCATGGTGCGTTGATTGGATTTTCTTTTTTATTTATTTATTTATTTATTTTTATTTAAACGGTCAATACCCAGATGTCCTGCGGTGCATGGGCTATTTACAAGAATCCCCTTTGGGCTGTGGTCTGCCAAGATCACGGAGGGCTTGAATCTTAATACGGCCTGATGCTTGTCTAGCTTCCAATCTGCTACAGATTGCAGGCATGTCTGCGAGAGTAATGAGAGAGCGGTTCTGCCACAGAGATTTCCTCAAAGACGGCTGGATTAGGAATTCACAGGAGCCGCCACTTCTGCAAGAAAGGCAACCCCCTTTTCTCAGCAAATCAATTCTAATTTTGCTCCCCGTGTCGATATCCTGCTCATGGTTCTCTTTCACTCAGGCTTACTCGCGAGTTCCCTTTCATCCAGTCCTTTAGCCGTGTTACTTTGGTTAACGTGGATATCAGCCCCAACAATTATCAAGGAGTGGGATGGCTTGTGATTATGCTGAACGTTTTTGTGTACCTCTTCTCACATCACAGATGGGTGGGGATCTCTGTGCTTCTAACTTCAGCCTTAAGCATTTGGCTTGGTTTTACATCCTCGGTCTTATAGACAATTAAAAAATTTTGTTCTTGGCAATCGCACATCCCTGCGCCTTTCGTATACCTCTCGCCCCTCGCCTGTGGAAGCCGCTCTGCATTCTGTCGGTGTGTGGCATTTTTTCCTGGCCTCCGTATCAGTTGTCAGGGTACCAGTGTCAGTGACTCAGAATATGTTATTGCGGCAGAGAAATTGCCTGAGGCAACATATTAAAACAGGGTCACAGGCTAGCTTTCCCCAGGGTTCCCTGTCAAGGTTTGATTTTGATGTAACAAGTGCGTCTCAGGTGGGGTGAGATGTATGCAAAGAACCTTCTGCCCAGAGTGAGATGTTATTGTTTGGGCTCGACTGCCTCAACAAATGAACTGGAGGCGTGTTAATTGACCTTGGATAGATAATGACGCAAGTCTGATTAGTATTTTTGGCACTGAACTATCAACTCTTTGGATTGGCGTAGACATTTTCAGTTCACAGATCAAGAGATTGAATAATCGAATTTATCTATTGTTTAATTAAACAGAATCGTCATTTTTTCATAATAAACATTTCATACAAGTTGAGCTGTGCCATGATCTGTCAGACTGCAAAACTGGATTAGGCTTGATTAGATTAAACCTTGTCGTTTTCTCCATTTGTTTCATGTCACAAGCAAACATCCATTTAAGCAAAACACTGAAACAGCACCACATGAGAAGATGCAGTAGTTGCAGCAGAATTAAATAGCTACTTCCACACAAATTCAAATAAATACCCAGGCAGCACAGCATCTGCAGTGCCCTAACCCCATCAGCCTAGCCTCAAAAGCCTCACTTGCAAAAGCCTCTAATATTGCATCTTGTCCTCTGGCTACCTTTTACCTCCAAAAATACAGAACCTGGTAATTGGTACACCAAATTGCAGGAGGAAAGGATATGGGACGCTATCAGGAGTGAAGTTAGTGCAAAATAAAAAAGCTGGCCAAAGTGGGCCTGAAAAGGGCGAATGGCCTCTTGCTATCAAATGGCAGAATGTAGCTATGAATCAATCCCATAATCACAAAATTGTCCTCAACAAAGGCAGCCAACACTTTTTTGTCATTTCCTGTAGGCTATGAGTAGCCCGGCAGAAAATTACCGGGCACGGGCTTCTAGTTATATGTACCTGCTTCTGAATCACCTGCGACCCATCATTTTGTTTGTTGAAGCACATTCCTGGCCTTCAGAATTACCGACTTTCATCATATTTTCTGGATGGCAGCATTTATCACAAAAGCACTAATCAATCAAACATGCTCATGCTACACTAAGGCAACACATGAGAGACAAGCGGGAATTCTTGAAATGCATCCAATAATGATTGGGAACAAAATGATTAAGAGAGGGATCCATAGAAGCCAATTCAAGATATTATCATTGCACAGCATTTAAAAGATCATGAGCCGGAGGCACTGATTTTTAAAAACTCTCTGACATCTGGAAAATATAGAAAACACTCCACAGACATTATTCAAAAGGACTTAAGCACATCCACAAAAAAACTGACCCAGGTGAAGACAAGATTTTCTGCATACAGCAGGCAAGCAAACCAGTGACCTTTGTCAAAGGACGAGTTTTCCTTGACAAGAAGAACAGAACGATGGGCATACGCTCTGTCCCTAATGCTTTGTCTCAGGAATACCTAATGCACTGCCTTGCTGGAGAGAGGCCAGATAATAAAGCTCAGTCAGGATCAGTGAAGCTGGTCTCCACTGACTCTACCCTCATTGTTGGATGCCTCGCTCCCTGGGAGTCGCTGTACGTTATCAGCGATCATCAAAGGCACTGTCAGGAAAGTGTGGAACTGGGGCTTCCAGAGGCTGTCCAAGACGCTAGACACATCCAAATGAGACAGGCTTATTAATTCTTCAAAAGCCACACGGCTTCCTTTTCCCCAAGACTCATTTTGGTACATTTAAGGATGATAAAAGCTCAGCCAGGGAGCTCTCCCACCTCTCTTTTGCTGTCTCTCTTTTTCTTTCTCACACATACATCATACATAATGCAGGCACACGCATTCAGTTGATCTCAAGAAGACATTACTTCTTGCTTTAAAATAGCTGTCATGTTTCAAAGTCTTTCGTAGGAATGGAAATAAGGACATTTCAGGGACAAAAATCTGAACTAAAAGCACACACGGTGCAACCTGTGGTTTGCAGCTACTGCTTTTTGCACATAGAACTTTTTTTTTTTCCTTGGCAGGAAAAGACACCAGAACACAGGAACCCTTTTGAGGAACCAGGAAGTCTTAACCCTGTTTCCACTGCATTAACAAGTCCAGGGGTTGAGTTCTTCATCACCAAAAAGGTCCCTTCAACCAAAATAGTGCTCTCCAAGTTCATTGGGGCCGTCAGTATGGAGTCTTGGTGCTGAACATCCCTGATTGGATAAACATATGCCACAAACATAAGACCACTCACATGATTTTTAGAAACGATCGAGCAACCACAAACACATGATCGTTCGCTAGTAACTGGGATAAAAAAAACACACTGTTCATCTCCGTTTGTGACTGTACACCATGTCACAGTTGATCTCCATTACTATATGTAAAAGCAGTTTCCTTTTTTCAGCTCTGGCTTTTCTAGCATCCTCAATCTCATCAACCTCTAAACCTCTACAACATCACAGTGGCACAGCAGTAAATAATCTTGAACATGATGACGACTTCTGCCATGTTTACTGTTTTGTTGTTGTCGGTCGCACGCAGAATGACTAGACACCTCCTCCCTATTTGTATTAAGGCTGCTGGGTGCAATGGAAACGCAAGAGCTTAGGAACTCACTTTGGACCCAGAAACCTCTTCCAAGAGCAAGACCCAAGGACTTTGGTTCCAGAACTTTGTGGTGACAATAGATGGCATGCAACCTACTGGCCTTGGTGTGGGGACTACTAGATGACTTTTGGAAAGTTCTACTGTTTGCTATAAAGTGTGGTTATACTTGACAACTTTCAGTAATGTGTGTATGATAGATGCACGTGGAGAGGGGAAGTGTGTGCTAAGCAAAACCAAAAGAAAGTTTTTAAAAATCTGTCCCTGTCGTCATGTTTTCTCTCAGATAGTTAGCACCCAGCTACGCAGCTGAGTTGAAGAAGAGAGACAAAGTCGTTAATTCTGCAAAATGAAGTGGCCCATTTCTCCTCAACTAATGCAAGAACCATTTTTCTAAAGGAAAATGGAATCCTGCACAATGAAAGCTGTTTTAATGGGAGGCAACAGAGGAGGACAAAGCCTTGAAATTCATTACAACTTTTTTGCATTTTCTCTCTATTGCCGAGCATGGGATTATATGTTGAACATCAAAAGCTTTAATTATCTTAATTACCCCTACATTCGCAAGCAGGGAGGCTCCTTGAAACCAAAGGAAGATGCAAGTGTTTCTGTGGCAAAACTAGTTGTTAAAATGCACATAATTTGAATGTTATATGAGAACCTTAATTGGTGAATTCATGGTTATCAAGGGGCCTTCTTCATTACAATTCAAGAGGCTCCTTCATGGTGGCCATATTTTCACATAATGAATGTGATTTTTTCTTCCCTTAGTGCAATAACTAATTGCTCAGACTGGCTGATTGCCCCTCCGACCCCCACCCAAAATGAATCAGGGAAGTTTTTTTTTTTTTTGCTTGTTTACAACATATATCTTGATTATGAAAAAAAATCCTTTTTGATCAGTCATGACACTCTTTCATGTGCTTGTACTTTACCCATCAAAGGATACATTTACCTTGACTGCATATCAAACTCATTATAAAACAACCTGCCTATACCAATTGTAAATGTCTAAGTCTGATTTTCTTAATCCATGTTAATACCATGGATTAACACATTTTAACTCTGAGTTTATTTAGCCATATAGCGACCTTCAGCTGACTTAATTCAGTTTTTAAGTGATGCATCAAGAATACAGGAATGACAGAGGAAGTTGATCTAGATGCAGTAGTGGCATGTCTATTTACAAAAATGACAACAAAAGAGAGTCAGCAGGCTGGACCTCATAGTGTCACGTCCTTCTCTCAGTAAACTATCACATCTATCAAATAAGTGCAAATCAGGAGGAAATTAAACCATGTTAACACTTTAATCTATATCCCTTCTATTTGATTATTCACAGCAGCTGGAGCATTGTGTGTAAATGCAGCCCATGTGAAAAGGTCTGCGAGCAACAAGGGGACTGTCTTTGCGGGCGCCATGCCCTCTTGTCTCAGGGGTGTAGTTGATAATGTGGCAGGGCTCACCCTGAGGTCCTCAGGATCTCGCTACAGGGCCAGATGACACTCTCTTTTGGGCATAAAGCCCAACTGGCCTGTTCAGCAGAGCTAAGCCAGCAGCAACTGCCAGGGGGCAGAGGTTAGCGTAAGCCGCTCTGGGCCACCACAGTCCACTGACTCTGAACAGCAGGGTCAGCTCTGGGGCCGCAGGACCCCTCTTGTAGGCAAAGCACTCTGATAGCTGCACAAACAACACGGCCTTGACAACAAGAGGAAAAAAAAAATAGAAAAACATATTCATGAGGATTACAGTAGCTTCCATGCGTAGAACGGGGTGAAATTTTTCTCTAAGTCACACAGCTTAAACATATACAGTAGGAGGAACTTCAGAAGAACAGTACATTAAGAGTTAAAACCTACAATGTGGCCTGCATTGATCCTTTTGGGATCTGTTTTAAAAATAAGGCATCAAATGCTATTGAAGAACTGAACAGCATATGATGTGACTCCCCCTTCAAGACATAAAAAAACCCACAAAAAACCCACAGTGCAATACATAAATAAATAAAGCCAATAATTCAATAAAATCTTGAACCAATACAACATGTTATTACAGCCCTCATTACATTACTGGCTTGTTACCCATTTTTGAATAACATCCTCTCAATCGATAATGTCACACTCTGAAATCTCTTTGCACATGAATTAAACATAGTAGGCACTGATTAATCCTCCCAGTAATAACCATTTGCCTTAAGTCTTCCATTTTGATAATAATTAAGCAACCAGAAATGTGCTCTGCTGTTCTAAAATGGCAGCCTGGTGCAGCCATACTCTGATTTAATTTCTACTGTTCACTTCATGAATGTGGGACTGCTGAGTTCAAACCATTTTGGAAAAGGGGCGACAGTGATGTGTGTTTACAGATGTATGTATCAGGTGATTAGTGATCACCCTCTGTCTATCATTAGCTAACTTGCAAACAAACAGCAGCAACTGTAAAGGAGGTGAGCATAATGATAAGTATATTGATAGCTTTTTAGCATGTTGGTACACGATCCTTGGTCCTTGGTCCTGTGGCCAGGCTATACATTTCCCTGTCCATAGCTGTCAATAGATCTGGCTAGTTTTTCAGTGCGTATCAGAACAAGAAATTAAAGTTCACCTCAGTATAGGCTGTCACTCAGTATAAACATGCAGTGGCTCATTTGACATGTCACCGTCATTGCTGATTCACAGGGAACCAAACACTGATCTGATTTAACTGAGCCACACACACTTTCCCCCTTTATGTTTTGTCTGAGGGCAGTTTGAATGCGCTGTATTGTGCTAGCTGTTAAACAACCTTTACAAAGCCCAAATACCAAATGACTATCAGTTAGGCATTTCAGCTGGACTGCTCTTATCATCTAACAACCAAACTGATGATTTGGTTAGAGAAAACTGGAGGCGGCAATTTAATCCTCAGCTGCAAAAAAGGGCTGTAAATGTTACATGGAAAGTATGAAAATTTTAACCTTTATTTTCCAGGACAAAGAGGCCAAAGTAACTGATGTACAAAGGATCAAACCATCTGAAGATATTTCAAACTGTTATTACCGGGGGAGTTTATTCCATTATTCAGTCAATCAGTTGGTTAACAATAATACATTATAATATATTAACAGGCCAATAATGCAATAAATTATTATTTCACTGGGAAAAATGTTATATTATTGTTTCAATATTTTATTACATAATCAAATAATAATTTATCTTATTATTACATTAATGGTAGTTATTACTATCTGCCTCTACACACCTTGAGCAAGTTTCACCACTAATTAATTACATGTGAAAACCTACTGTAGCATCAATGGACATCATACAGTCACTACAGCAGTGATACTGCCAATATGCCTGTCATTTCCAGGAGCGTCTAGGACGTGACTGGAAAAAATACATCATAAAATACTACGGCAAACATGTGTTTGTCGACACATTAATGAAGCGCCAGCCGCCAGGTGAGACAGCGCCAACAACAGCGATACATCTCTTTAGCCTCGGGCGTGCTTGCAGCAGTGTCAATTTCTTGACTGAGTCCCTGAAGGCTGCTGGCACAAAAGGTACTTCAGTTTGAG